>VWZP01008072.1:881344-1133730 GCA_013396995.1 Dicaeum eximium | reverse complement strand
CCCACTCACAATGCTGCTTCTAACTCTCATCTTCGGACCGTGTCTACTAAACAGGCTGGTTGCCTTTGTCAAGAACCGCCTGGAAAAGGTTAAAATTTTATTTGTTGGCCAGAAGCAAATGCTTTAGGCCATGGTTCAGACATTTGTTATGCTAAGTTCCTGGTTGTGACAGTTTACCCCGTTCTGCTTGTACATGTTTGTATTACCCCCTTGTTCACTCCTGTTTCAGGTTTGTCGTGTATCCGTTTACAGTTTGGCATTGTTGTATTATCACCCTGCACCTTTACTACCCCTGTTTATGGTTACCCTACTGGTCATGAGGAGGGGGGCGAGATGTGATAGGTAGGGCCCGGTGTCCGGAAGATTTCAGGCTGTACGGTAGCCAGCACCCCTTCCCCCCATGGCCACGTTAGGTCCTTCCCTACCCCCAAGAATTTTTACTCAGTTGCCATCCCCCAGTTATGCCCCAATATGGCAGTCCCGGTTATGCTCAGTTGTGGCACAAACCGGAGGGAGTGACGTAACCCTCCGAGGTTATATATTCCCATATCGGGATCCAATAAACGCCATTTGCCGTCCACCACATTGGTGTCTGCGAGTCATTTGGCCCGAGTGACTCGGGAGAGGCCGGGTTGCTGTGCCGCCCCTCGGAACCAGGTCGCACACCTTTCATCAGAAGGCAACAGTTTTATAAAACACTGTTTGACTAATGCCCTATGCAGTATCACACACATTCAAATTCAGGTTAGAAGCACATCACAAAGTTGCAAACTAAGGTACATATCAATTAAGAATTACCCAAACCCAGGCTGTCAGCACGACTGTATGACAGGCATGGCAAAGGAATCCAGTTTCCACATTCTGGTCCCAGGCAGAATAATTGTCCCAATGATCTTCCCTATCCTAAGTTGCTCTATCCTCAGTACTTCCCCTCTGTTCACTTGAATTAAGCCTCCTGCCCATGATCTGGTGAAAAATATTAAATGAAGAATTGTCACCACCAAAATCTGTTTTAGCATCTTGTTGCAGAATGCCCAGACTAAAATTCCTGCTGATCAAATGAACGGCAATTTCTCCAGTATGAATATTCATAGTTAGTAAAAAACACACTTCTGATGCAAAACTACTGAGTTCAAAGCACCTACTCTGAAGTAATGGGGCTATCAGGGATTTCCCTTGAAATGTCACTTAACCAAGTTTATTTCACAGCCAATATATGTAAAACAGCATTCCATCCTCTGAGATCTAGCAGAGCTGTCAGCAAGAATGAAGCTGCTCAGAAACCCCCACTGCTCTCAGTTTCGAGTAAATTACATTCTGCTAAAAATGCTCAGGCAATCAATATAAATAAATAAACCACAACACAAGAGAGATAAGAGGTTTTCCCTAATTTTCACTGAAAACAGCTACATTTGTGAGAAAAAATGTACTGATCTAACAGACAAAATCCTGCTGTGGGGAAGGGATCACAGCCTTTAAACCATCAGCATCTCTGTGTCTCTGCTTCAGTCTTCAGCAATCACCTCCCACTTCTAAATAGCTCCAAATGCCTCTAAAACAATTGCAAGATCACTGCCTTGGCAGAGAGGAACATAGACAAAACCACTTTGGTATTGAGTTCAAGTTACACTTGCATTTAGGAATTGATTTTGGTCCACAGTAGCTGGTAACTTTTTACTTCTACATTGAAGGAAGAGCATGGTTAAGATACAAATGAGATCTCCTATTAAGGCAGGATTCCCAATCTGCACCATGTAAAACTTCCCTTTAAACAGTAGCTATGCACAGTGAAACAAGTATTTCAGATGCCTACTCCTCAAGCCAACTGGTTCCAAGTGACAGCTAGTATTCTAGGTTTTATGGTTTTTTTTATTTATTCCTAAATGGCATCAGTTTAAGGACCCACCAATTCCTATATCCTGACAGGCAATGTCAGCTAGGCCTTCCTTTCCCACTGGCAAAGGACAGTGCCTGTCAGCTCTTCTGCCACACCACAGAAACAGACTTTCTCTGACACCACAGTGAACACAAGCAATAGAAACACACTTCTGCGTGCTTGGCTAGACAACGGCACACATGTCTTCTCCATCCCTTAGGTTTTATGGAATATTCAATTTGTTTGCAATTTACCCATGAAAGCACTCTTCTGGCACCACTGGAGTTTCAACTTCTTATTGCCTGCCTTTTCCAGGCACAGGGATTGTACAAGTAATCAGGGTAAGCTATCAACTCTCACATCTCATCAACACAACCTACCTGCCTTCTTTGTATTCTACCCTGTTCAGGCAGATTTAAACATTTCACTTGAGCATCTCTTTCCACCTATCTCAATTCATGATTTCCAGAAGAAAAAAGAAGTCATAAATGCCAGACTTTGTGTCTGGGGACCACAAGATTGCAAAATGCTGGGTAGGGTGGAATGCTATTTTGCTCTGACGAAGCCTGGAGTCTTGTTAGAGACCTTTGTTTCATAAAGAATTTCCAGAAACACATATTCCTCTAGAAGTCATCCCTTGCTGCCTAAGGACTGATGGTATTCCTAGTACAGAGAAAAACTCCCTGCTCCTCTCACTGTGAAATTCTCCCTCTCGGTAGCTTTGGCTCACTGTCACAACCAGGCTGTGGTGGCTTGACACCAGCATACGCCAAACCACAGTGCCTGTTGCCAAGAGCCTTCAGCAAGGACAGCAGCTGCTTGCTGGGCCCTAAGAGCATGAGCAAGGACAGCCACTGCTCAGCCAACCATTCATGAATTCCTACATTTGGGTGTTGATCCAGGTAAATGCTCCATGTCTTTACTCTCACTCAGTTAGTCATAAGTGCTAGGCTGGAGTTATGAGAGCAAAGTTGTCGCTTCTTCGAACCCAGGAAGTGAGACTGAAGGAAAGCAGAGCTGAAAAAAACCCACATTTTTTCTCCATGGGTTCTACATGGCCCAGGGGGCACTGCTGTCTTGAGTACACTCTCTTCTTGCTGGCTGGTGGAACAAAGGCTTGGCAGCAAGGAGCTGATGAGCTCCTGCCCAAGGGCATTCAGGGCTCCCAGGAGCAGGACAAGAAAAAGGTTATTCCTCAAGGATAACAGTCATCTCCTCTTGTTGCGGTGTATGTTTTAATTGTTATTTAATTGTTATTTAATTGTTTTAATCCCAAATGGTTTGTTCCTGTTCACCCCTATGTTGTATCCCCCAAAGGTTTTTCCCTAAGAGGCATCCTCCCCAAAGTTCTCCCACATAAGGTGCTTGCCCTCCTTCCCTTCCCTGTCATTCATGTAAACCCTGCCCCTTTTTCTAGAACCTTCCCTGTCAATCTCCCAAACCCTACCCTTCAGAGTTGTCAATCCTCCCCAAACCCATGCCTATGTTCTGGAATGTTCCCTGTCATTTATGCTATCCTCGAAGTCCCATTAGCTGCTGTGCCCAAGCCCCCTCCTCTCCTATTCCCCATTGGAAGATACAGTTTGTATCCCCTCCTCTATCTCCTCCCCAGGGTCCCTATGATTGGTTGTTGCATCTCCCCTCCCCTAGGGACCACCCTCCTTTGTAAACCCCTTTCGTCCCATTCTTCCCTGTTACTTTGAGGATCCCTGAACCGGAATAAAGACCATCCTTGTTGCTGCTACCTCAAAGTAATCCATCATTCTGCCTTCTTTCGCCTCTTGTCCTCGACGTTTTACTACTGTGCTGTCTGCCCTGCGAGGGCTTATAGCCAGGACTGCCACCCTTGCCACTCTGAGGGAGCTGCTCTGAAGGGTGTAGCCACACACGACAGCTGCCTCGGGAGCTCGGAGCTAGCCCAGCTGGTGGATTTAGAGAGGCAGCGCATCATTCTCCCACCTTAAAACATCCAGTCTCTGGGTTTATTTCCCTGCTTCGCTGGTCTAGTGAAAATGTGAAGAAGTCTCCCACTCAGTGCCATCAGCTTCCTTTTTTCAAAGAAATCATACAGAAATATCGCATGAGATCATAAGTACACATCTGTGAGCTTCTGGAAAAAGCATGTGTCATCATGTTTTCTAAATTTCTAAGAAACTTTTCTACTTCTTGCAGAATGCCCAGACTGAAGTTCTGTTTCTTCTACTGTATTTTATATGGAAACATATTTCCTATTCCACAGTGGAGAGCAAACAGGGAGAAGTGGCAACCAAACACTCTCTGCCACGCTCTTTTTGGAAGGTTAGAACTACCTTTTCTTTTATTTTTCTGCTTAATCCTACTCTTCTTATTGTGGCCTGTTATTCCAAGATAAAGTTCACACAACAAAATAGTGCTGTGCCAGGGCCTCCAGTAGCCTCTACAGAAACCATCAGACTACCTGCTCCTGTATCTCCTAAAACCCACTCCAAACTCCTTCTTATGCCAAGTCTTTGTGTTCTCTCCTTCCAGTCAAGTCACATGCTCAAAGTGGCACAGACAAGGAGTAGCTAACATTGTGTGGGCAAAGCCTCTTCTGCAAACCCACTACTTCACCTTGTCTACATCATCTTCTGCTCCCACTTCTCCAGCAGCCAGACCCACACAATTCAGTGCTCAAGTTTTAATACACCCCAGACCAATTCTGACTCTGTCAGCATTTCAGCAGGCTAAAGGTATCCAGACTAAGTAGAATTTCATACCCCATTTACCAGCAATAAATGCATCACTACTGTATTTGTCGACCTGGTTTGACTTCACTGTTTTTCTTGGAGCTGACATAAAGCTTAGTTATTTTGGAGAACATCTGTAAGCTACATTCTTTTTATTTTTAATGCTACCATTAATATTTTTGGTCTTAAAATACCTATTTGAAATGCATATAGGTATACATTAGGTTTATAGAGGCAGCAGCTAGGTTTTCCTATTACCACTAAGACACTAACATTCCACCTGCTGAAATTGGATGGAAAAGTCCTTAATAATTCATTTATGGCAAGGAACTATTTGTTCCAGGAGTAGGGCTTTCTAAAGAGTAGATTTTTTAAAAATTGTTGTAACTTCCCAGCTATCCCTCTCTTCAAATTTTAAAAATTTTGAATTCCCCCAGGAACAGTAACCCACAGACAATTACATTCCCTCCTAACCCTCGAAACAACTAGGTGCAGAAAACCCTGAAATAAATGTTCAGTCCAGAAAGACTGTGAGAATATTCACCAATCATAGTCCTCTTAATTCCCCCACAGGCCACAAACACAATGCACAAACTCCAGTAAGAAAGCATTTGGACCCATGGTGTAAAAGCACAGGCAAAAGCTACAGCCAGGAGAGAGAGAACACAGATGACAATAAGCTGCAGCAGCAGCCCAGGCTGTTGCCAGATAAAATCAGACTTGTGCAGGAATGAATGCAAATCCTAAAGGTAACATCCAAAGCAGAGGGGTTCTGCTGCATACTGCAGCACGTTCACATTTGTGACATTTGTGTTGCTCCCCTGGACAACATGGGGCTGCATCTACAGAGCTCTACACATCAGCAAAGGCAGGACCCAAGGGTGGCACCTACCAACAAGCCTGGGTCCCTCCCTACCACAAAATCCATACCTTCAGTCATATCCCTCAGCAAAGGCCCAACAACAGGCAGCATTCCCATGTAGAGGCTACCCAGTAATTTTTAAACTATGCTGGTGACCAAAAGCATGGGGATGATTTGCCAATTCCTCCTTCTCCCTTTTTTGGTTTGCCTGTTTCTGCACTGAAATAGGCAGGCAGACAGCACAGCATGCTGACACATTGTACTTCGCACACACCCCCACTCCAATTAAAGAAACAACAAAAAAAACCACAGAAGGGGCTGTAATTCCTTCTGTGACTCATTGTGGGAACACCAGTGCTTGTGCATGGAATGGAGCAGAAGTGGGCAAAACGTGGAAGAATGAGAGTGAGAGCATAGAGGAGAGGCCAGACACTGATGCCTTCTCTTCAGTAACCAGTGACAGGACCCAAGAAAATGGCCTGAATTTGTGTCAGGGGAGGTTTAGGCTGGGTATTGGGAAAAGGTTCTTCATCCAGAGGGTGGTTGGGCACTGGAACAGGCCACGGAGGGAGAGGAATGGGGATCACTTTTAGCAGTGGTAAACTATTATGAAGGATCATTGAGTCCTGCAGATTATCAAATATTTACAGTCTCTAGGCTTTGCTTAGGGACAGAACTGACTGGCATTTAAGCCTGCTTTGAACTATGAAAAAAAGCAGCTGTTTGAAAGCAGTCCAGAGACACTGGAACAGGTTGACCAGAGAATGGATGCCCCATCCACTGGCAGTGTTCAAAGCCAGTCTGGACAGGACTCTGAGCAATCTGATCTAGTGGCAGAGGGTTGGAACTGGATGATCATTAAGGTCTCCTCCAACCTAAACCATTCCATGATTCCAAATCCTATGGTCACTTATTCCCAGCATCCAGACAGCAGCACTTCCTATGCTGTACAAGCACAGTCTTCATGTAGGCTCCATGACCAACAGCACTGAGAAAATAATCTGTCCTGGTAACCCCTTCCTTCAGTCGGGTTCATTTTCTGCCAGATCATCTTTGCAGTTCTACTCATAAGGGACGGCACAAATTGATGCCATAGACAGGAACTGTTCTCAACCTGTGGCAGCACCAGCTTAAACAGACTCCAAATTACAACCTCTGTCTCTTACACACCCTGTATCACCCAGCCAGCCCACAGTCACACTACCCTGACCATGGCCAATAGGCTCTCCTGAGGCTGTAAACACATAGGAGGAAGGAAACAGTAAGGAAAAAACCAAATATAAACAAACATACATTTACTTTTCTTCTTTTTTTTTCTTTTGAACACCTTTAATACACTCAGGATCAAAGGAGTCTGTGTATGCAATCCAAAGGTGATCTTGGCTTTCTAAAGTCTAAGACCATTACATTTCTGATAGTTTCTTGCCTTAATTATAATACGGCAAGAAACTATAAAAAAATTTTCGCTGTGTTCATCCTGTAGTGTTAAATAGCAATGGCAAAAATATTGTTTCACTTTGGATTTAATATGACATAACAACCTCAGGTCTTGTCAAGAGTTTTTAAGCAGAGGGCAAAGGTTTGGTTTGACTTTTTTTTTCCCTCTGTGAGGAATTTATAACTGATTATAACTCCTCTGTTTATTCAGGAAGATTCAAGAGTAAGGGGACAGGACAACACAAGTAAGTGTCAGCTTCACAGTGCTGGTAACTGATTTTTCCATTTGTACTATTTAAAATCATGTTTGACATTTCTATTAGCAACACACAAAATAACCACATTCCACAAACAACCTGAATTTGTTAGGAGTCCAGGTTTTCCCACACTCATCGCAATGCCTTGTCGAATAGTTACTATGACACCTCTCATGGGGTGGTGAGGAGAGACACAGAAGAAACATTGAGCAATCCCAGTGGTTTTCTGATCTATAAAAAGGTAGAAAGGAGCATATATTTGTGTGTAAAGAGAAAAAAAAGATAGGAAATTTTAAAATAATAACTAAAATAAAAAAAACCAGCCCAAACTTGTTGAACTGCCTAATGACACAGACACAAAAAGCCACATTGAGGGAAGTTTGGTTTCTATGCTGGTCACTCTCAGAAGTCTGAAAGAAAAATAATTTTTATCAGCTCTCAGGTTGTCAGTCTATGCTCAGTACTGCAGATGGCAACTTCTGCTTTTAGGTGAACCAGGTGTTCTCAGTTTAACTCGATTTTTGTAAAGAAGTCACATTGAGAAACGAATCAACCATTAATGCAAACATACAATGAAAATGGCATTAAGGAATCCATCTAAATATGGAAGAACTAGGAGGCAGTAATACTGCGTAAGAAAGAGTTGATGCTCAGAACACTGAAAGCCTTATGTGGCACAGATGAGCCTTACTACAGATGCAGAATGCTTCTAGATGCTCTAGTTCACATATCCAGCTTACTTCCCACATCCCCTCTGCTTTTGGGGCAGGATCCTGCTGCAGCTAAAGCTGGGACAAGTTTGGCTACCATCTGCAGTGCAACAGAACATCCCCACAGGTGTGGCTTGCACTGTGATCCTCCTTCTGGTGTGGCCTAATTTATTCACCTCCTCCACAGGGAGGATGCAAAGATCTCTCTGTGGGTTCCTTCACCAAACTAGGCCACAGATACCACACGGACTTTCTTTCCACCCACATACAACATCCAGGATCCCAAATCCGAACAGAGTTTTGTCTTGAACTTACAACAACTGAAGGAGAATGCTCTTGGTAGGTCTAAAATCAAAGTCCTTCCATAACCATGAGGCGAGGTTTTGTGCTGTAATTGACAGTCTAAGGTTTCATCAGATAAAAAACTGACTTGGCTTGGCATTGAGAAAAGCAGGAATCCCTACGTGGCGAGCAGGAATTCTGAAGACACCAAAGCTACACTGCAACTTCTGGCTTCCACAGGGGAATGAAGAAGGACATCTTCTCCCCTACTCCAGACATTCAGCGGCGTGACTGGGATAAGTGTAGTGCTTTGAATTTGGGTGGAGAAAGGATTCTGGAGGGGAAGGCTGACAAAGGATGAGGATCTACCAACATCATCCTGGTGTTTTAAACAGGTGTTTGCAAGGCTAGAAACTTGCATGCCAAATTGAACTGCTACTGATTTACTTCATGCACTTGGGCAGATCAGTCTGACTTTCAGGGTCTTGATTTTCACATAGAGAGATGATGGATTACTTTGCCTCGTTAAAATTAACATGAAACATTTACAGAGTCAACACACACATAACAGCAACAATGCAAGCGTACAAACAAAACCACGGTGTGAAACCATGCCTATTTAGTTTAGTGAACAGCAGTAAAGTGTTTGCATTCCTGATCTCCTGCCCTAATCAACCACTTTAGAATCATTTTACAGAGAAGACAACAGAACTCACCAAGTTTTTCATTAAAGGGAGACATTATGGTACTTGCAGCCACAATTACCCTCTCCAGTTGTCCAAGCACCATCACCTCTTCCTTTCAACTGTATGTTCTTTGGAACCTGGAATCTTTTTTTCTAGGCAAATCTATAGCAGGTGGACTGAGATGTGCAGAGTAGCAGCAGCATAATTTACACAATGCAAGGTAACAAAGTGCCTTGACTCACATAAAAAGTTACAAGAAGATATTCAGTTAATCATGCCTTCGTCACACCCATTTAGAGCTCTGCAAAAGCACTGCAGGTGAGATAAATTGCAGCTAAGGCTTAACGTGGGCAGACTTATGCAGGTGTGCAGTGTTCTGGCTTCTCCACTGGTCCTCCCAGCACACCTGGACCCCCAATGCTCTCTTACAGAACAGGAACTCCGCATATCAATTAAATAAAGCAAGTTGAAGACTTCTGGAATACTATAAGAAGGAAATCACAGGGAGTGGCTCTGAACTCTCAGCAGCAGAGAAGTTCCTTTTTAAACAGGGGAATACATCTGCTCCTATTTTAGGCACATTCAGGAAACTCCAAAGAAAAAAAAAAAAAAAAAAAAAAAACACCCCACCCAAATCCAAAGTCAGAAGTAATCCTTAGACTAGAGGAATGGTAAGGTCTTCATAGATTAAATCATTCTTTTTGTCCCATCTAGCAATAGCAGCTCACTTTCATGACAAGAAAGTTTGTACATCCATCTTCAATTTCAAAAATGCATAAATTTTGTTTATACTTCTCATGTTCACAGCCCAGTGCAAGGGCTATGCATGTAAGGCTTATGCTCCTAAGGCACAGCGGTGGCATTTGGATTAAGAGGGCCTTTGAGTAGTATTTCAACAGCAGTTAACGGAAATAATTTACTTGTACCACAAAAATCGCACACGTCCCCGCCCCAAGCTTCCCGTTAACACAAGTTTGAATCAAAGGGGGCACAGGAACCTGCCCACAATAGGCTGGGGAGTTGCTGAACATCCACATGCCGATACCTAATTCTTGTTTTAGGTGCGGCAGGGCGGCAGCCGCCCGCTTGTGCCGCCGTCCCGGGGACATCGGCCCCGCCAGGGAGCCACTGTCGCAGGGCTCGTGAGGGGATGGCGGCGGCTGGGACAGCTCCCCGGGCACCTCGGCACCCCCCGGTACTCCCAAATCCCTGCCCTGTCCACCCCCAGAACACGCCCGATCGAGGGTGCCCCGCTGCCCCGGCGGCACGGAGGGAGGGAGGGAGGGAGGGAGAAAAGCGAAGGAGTCGGGAAGGGTCCCCACCACCCTCTCGCAGCTTACCCAGGAGGGGCGGAAGGCACAGGAGCGAAGCCAGCAGCCGCATCGGTGCCGACACGATCACTGCCGGGACAGAAAGCAAAAGCCAGCCCCGTCCCGCCCCAGCGCGGCGCTTCTGGAGATTGGAGAGTGTGGGCAGCTTCCGCCGGGAGTCCCCGTGGGCGCCTCTTCCGAGAGCTCCGGGGCCGTGGGGAGAGGGCGTCAGCCGCGGCGGGGCTCCCGTGCCCCCTGTGCCGTGTCCGATGCCACACGGGACCTTGGAGTGCCAGGCGGTGCCGCCAAGGGGGTTTGGGGCTCGTGGGGCGGAGCTCCAGCGAGTGCTGGCGACAGAAGTTGTCGTGTTGCTCTTACATCAGGGAGGCTCAGCTCGGGTGACTGAAAACCTGAGAGTAAATCATTTCAGTGTGGAGTGGGAGCCACGCAGATTAGGTGAAGGGCGAATTTCAGCAGGCGGCATGCAGCTCCGCCACCTCAGAAAATGATCACAGAAGAGTTTGGGTCAGTTCCAACCCCTCTGCCATGGGCAGGGACACGTACGGCTCCTAATACTCCGTGGAGCCTGGTGTTTGACCGCCCTTGCGCTCCCAAAAATGTCCACTGTTCTCTTCGAGGGACACCTGTAATATCTCCTTTTGAGGGGTGGGCTCAAGGCTAAGCCTGGCCATGCTCTCCTGTTCCACCCAAGGGGGGGTTGGCCTCTGGGGGAGGTGAGTGAAGGAAAAGAAATAGAACAGAAACCATCTCTGACTTCTAGGGGTTTTCTTTGACACCAGCTGCTCAGCAGCCCATTCACAAAACTCAAACACACTTGGATTCTGTTTTGTGAATGACTGGCCTCTTGACACTGCTGTTTCTGAGGAAAAATACCCAACAGTTTGAAAAACTCAGCAGCTATTCAAAAATTGCTCCTCTGACAGTGGCAGGCGCGTGAGTCAGCTTTCCTCTCGCGGCCTTGAGTTCCTGTGAGTGGATGCTTCAACTTCCTTGGCCTGCATGCCACTCCCAATGGATGAGAAGAGTCCAGGTGCAGACCTGACAGCCTCAAAGCATGCTCAGCTCCCAGCAGCTTGTCTGTCTGTCTGCGGGACACCAGCACAGCACGATGCTGTGAGGGAGGCTCTCACCACAGGTTTGTCTCTCAGTCGGATCTCTCCCAGTACACTTGGCCCCCACACTCACTGACGAGCAGCTGTGTCGGGCTATTCACCGCCCCTTTGAGAGACCTCAGCTTTGCACTTCACTCAGCAGAATCAGGAAAAAAAAATGCCAGCCATGGATATCTCTAAGCAGAGGTCCTACCAGAGTAAACACCAAAGTTATTCCAACTCTGAGGGACTTTTTCCTCCCCTCTTTCTCGGAGTTACAGTAAGCTTCTTTAACTCATCACTGAAGGCTGCAGCATGAGCTGGAATGACACTGCATTTTGACCTGAGCAATGCTGTCTCTCAATTCAGTCCTTACAAAAACAGAAGAATACTTGTGAAAAACATGGTTCACTTTCCTGTTAAAATTTAAAAGTTTAATAAAGGACAATAGGAGACAGAGACACTAAAGCAAAGGTTACAGCCAGGTATCTCTTGGCACTCAGACAGCAGCACATCCGCTAGTTTGGGAAACACCATTTTATATCATTTCTATTGCATCAGCTGGTTGCATATTCATATGTCTTTATGCATATTCATAAATACTTTACATATTCCAGGAACTATTTTACATGGCCCCTCCTTGGGTCTGCCTTTTTAGAGCATGCTCATTTCTTGGTTGTGGTTTGAGTTCATTTTATCATCACCTCCAGGTCTTGGGTCTTGGTCCACATTGTGTTCAGATGGTGAGTGCTGATAGTTAGCACATCAGTAGCAGGGTCCTCATCATATGTTCCTTGGATATTATCACAACCAAACAGGCATTTTAACACAAGCATATCAGCTACCACTACTACTATGTCCAAGTTTTTTTAATAGCAGAAATAAAAGCAAAGTTATTTTAACATTGTACATAGAGAATTCATTTTAATATTTGTGAAAAGCCAATACTACAAGATGTATCTATAACATACTGACCCTTTCTCCATGGCTGCATTGGAACATCATGACGTAACTCACTTACAAACAGAGACAGGCCCATCCCATAAATTCCTTTTGCTCAGTGACAGAAACCCACATGGAGACTTTCTGTCCCTCAGTTACCATTTCCCCTCTGTTCTTAATCTCTGACAAGCCTCAAAGGGAGCTCCCTACCCTGTAAAGTCTCCAAGTCACAGTGTTTATGCCAGAAATGTAACATGGCCATCTTCCTGCAACACTCTCATGGCAGGAGCACATGTTCTCTGCTGCTGACTCGTCCTCTTGTCAGGTAAAATGTCCTCCCAAGATGTCAGAGGCTTTGGATTGACTCTTGTTGCTGGGAGGATGCTTGCACACTACAACTTTCCTGTAGGTCATGAAATTTTTGAGGTTAGGAGAGAGAAATCGGAAGCAGTTTCACTTTGAAACAGGTTATTTTAGGGTGGAAGGAACCACAGGAGGTCACCCACGTGCACTTAAGGCCGGCCTGTGTTCTTCTGAGCTGCTCCATGTTGTAGAAGGTGATTAGGGCTTTACAGAGCAGAGAAACTGAGATAGAAACTCGAACCTGGAGGCTGGTGCCCCCACCTAGGCTCTTCTACTTGGTAATAACATAGTAAGGATGCATTCTTCCTTATGCATTCTTATACAGGCATGCCAGGTGGAACATCCATGAAGGACTCAAAAAAGGCTCAGATGGCTGATTTTCCTCCTTTCCTGACAGAGTACCCAAGCAGACTTGCCCATATTTTCCCTACCTCAGTTGCCAAGACAATCTTTAGTGTTTATTCCTTGCTTCCTGTCCTTGCTGGGACACAGTTCTGAAAGCAGGGAGGTCAAATTGCTTTTTGTTGAGATGAGAACGAATTCTGGTTCCTCTGTCAATCCTGGGAACAATACACAGGAGTCTGCATGCTTAACACAGAGCCACGGTTTCTACTTCACACGCGAATGACAGAAAATACAGGAGCTCTGAGACCAAGTATTCCAGCGGGATCCAGAACTGAATGAAAAATGAGCTAAGCTCTGGGTGTATTTCATGCCCTTCATTGAGTGCAAAGGCCACAGGGAGAGGTTTTAAATAGTCATAATTTGCTTAGCTCACATTTGGCTTCCCCCAGGGTCTGGTGCTGCTACCCCAACTGCATTGTTTCCAAAAATTAGTTTTCCAGGCTAAGTGAATTTTCCTGTGATCAGATTTCCACTTGACCATTAGGTATTTGCAGTGCTTATATGCCTCTACCAGCTGTTGCATTGTGGGTGGGGACTCCACACTTTCAGCTGAGTTGGGCACTTTCAGCATTTGCTTGAATGTGCAGACAGCGCATTTTAAAAATTTTCTTTTTAATTAAAAGTGTGTGTGCATAAAATCAAGTTTGTTTGCTTTCATATCCCTGACATTCTCAAGCAAATCACACTGTGCTTCATGACTGTGCGCTGTAAGGGACTGTTAAAAGAAATCTAAAGTGGTTTGAAAGTCTTTGCAACAGTGCTCCCATTGCCACTCTAATCACTCCCATTGGGAAGCAAAATAAGTGGCATCAAGTTTCTGAATTAATATAACTGTAATTACTCTAATTAAGTTCACAAGCAATAAAAAGAACACCATACCAAAATAGTTTTACTAGTAAGAGCATTTTAAGTACAGAGTAACTTGAGTGGCTTTTCTGTTTGCATAAGGAATTGCCACAGTGTGCTGCTATAATAAAAAAAAATCCAGGAATTACTAAATTTGAGAATTCAGAAAAAAAATACTGCTCAGGAAACAGGATTTTCAATTTCATCAAGACATTTCTTTTTTAAAAAACACCAGTTTTGTGCATTTGCAGAATTGTTAAACACTAGGATGTTGTTTAACAGCTCTGCAAATGCACAAAATAAAACCAGATCTGCTGCTGACTCGTCCTCTTGTCAGGTAAAATGTCCTCCCAAGATGTCAGAGGCTTTGGATTGACTCTTGTTGCTGGGAGGATGCTTGCACACTACAACTTTTGTTTTGTTGTAGTGTGGCCAAAGTTTTGTTTAACTCTAGGGCTGCAATACTGGTGCCTGCTTTATATTACATGGCATTTCAAAATTTCCATAGGACTTGGCAAAGAAGGAATGGGCCTGTTGGAGTGCACAGGCTTTATCTTACAATCTGAGAATTTTAAGATAAAATAAGACTAATCTGGTGCTGGGGATGTAAAGATGAAGAGTGGGCTGGAAGCCAGGAGCTGGCTATTGGCATTGCAGTTTTCAATCTTGGAAAATTGATTGGGTTGACAAACCCAGTCACATATTTGTGAGACACTGAGGACCTGCTTCTCTGACAATAAGCCAGCTTGATCCTGGAGGCAAGTATTCAGGGTCAGAAGGTATCTCTGTATGTATCTCTGGGAGGATGCAGTTGGGGTGGGGTTCAATAGTCCTCCAAGCCAGGCAGCTGAGGCTGCCTAACTTTCAGTGAAAACTAGAGAAATTTATTGCAGAAGACTTGGAAATAAAACTATCTTCTGCCTAAAACAGCCCCAAAGCCTTAAGCTGGAACAAACTGTGATAAGGAACTTACTGCTATCACCAGTAGTTCTAAAGAAAAGCAGTGTCTGATACTTTTTGAAATGTCTTTGGTCATCTTCCTGGTCAGATTGAAAAAATGTCTTTGTTTTGTTGTTCAACTAAGCCACTGTAGGTTAATAACTGGATAGGGAACTTGACTTTGCTTGTTACCCTTCCTGCCATTTAGCACAGCCAAGCTGCCTTGTCCAGCATGATGGACCAACATGGAGGATACAGTTGTGCCCTTACCTGAAAGTCCATCTCAGCCAGGGATATGGTACCTCCACATCATCAATGTCGTGTTACACACTTGGGTGTGCACTTCTGCTTCTCCATCTCTGTACATCAAAGCAGTAAAGTTTTTTATTCAAACGTCTTTTTTAAGTATTTGCGGGCTTATGATGCTGGTGCATTACTGAAGGGTGCCCCCCACCCTAAAAAATGTAGTCTGGGCACGTTATGGTGATATGACCACCAGTTACATTTTAGCCTGCCTTTCTCCCCACTTTTCAGATGTAATCCACTGTTTTGCCTTATTTAGACTGTTACCAAAAGTAGAAATACAGGAAAGACAGCAATGCAGTAGGAAAATACGATGCAAGGCTGATATTAATCTTCCTGGCATGGGGTTACTGTGGAGCCTTGTGATAAACCAGCATCCCAAGTCAGAATTTGGCAGAAAGGTCTAGGTAGCAAGGATAAAGCACTGTAACTCTATCGCTTGCTGGGACTGGTTTCACTGACTGATTTCTGAAGTGAGAAGTTCCCCTTGAGGAAAGGGAGGTAGGGAGGAAAGGAGGTCAATATCTCCTTTAACCAAAAAGTCAGTGAAGCTTCTACTTCAAATTTTGACTAATGGTTAAATAAGAGCAGAGGTAATTCTCAAAATCCAAATTAGGTCATTTTCCCAAAAGTGCACAGGCTGATTGATCATTGCAGAGTCAAGCTGATCATTAACCACAGCTGTTTCTCCCCTGTACAATCCTTATACTCATATTGGACGAACAGGAAGATGGTTGAAGTTCGGACGAGAAAACTGCTCATTGTTCTTGCTCTCCTCTTGCTGCCCAGCTCAGCACAAACAGGTAGGAAAAACATGAGTGACTGGCAAGGGATTGAAAGTTTTATAGAGAAGGATGTGAATTCAATTCTCCCTAAACAAGCTGTATGTCAAGAGGTCCTTGCAAGAATCTTGTTAGGTGCCGGGGAGAAAAGTAGTGCAAGAATGGTCCTTTCTTCTCTTATGCTTTGATTCAATCACTCTCAGTGATTTAATTCCATTAACCTGATTTACAAGAATGATCCAGGTTTACCCTGAAGTGTAAGGATGCAGAAAGGGGACCACTTGGCCTCTGGCAGTGGCATCTCTGCCACATTGCTTCAAAAGCTCAGCAAGTGTGATCTGCAGTAGCTGAGAGAAAAATAAACAAATGCCACACTTCTATTTATTTCTTTAATTGTACTGTCAACGAGACTGCCTTAGTGATCACATCTACAGTCCCACATCACCTGCAGCTTCACTGCAGTGCACCTCCTGCCTTGCCTTTACTGATGATCCCCCTCATCTTTCGCCATTTCTGACAGACACGGTGCTGGCACTGGACCCACTTCTGCTACTTAGAGTGGCTTATAACCTGTATTTTTTCCAAGCTGATCTCTAAAAATATCTCTTTCTTCCTTGTCAGTGCACAGGAAGACCAAAATAAGCAACGGTAAGGGATAGTGACATCCTTCTAGGGGAATGTGCATATTGAATCTCACCCCTTTGTGCTGACCCGTAGGCCAGGTTTTGTCTAGGTGGTGTAATGGTGTAAAGTACCTTCTGAGGGAAATTGGGAAGCTGGTTGTTTGATTTAAAAATACATAAATGAATAATTCTTTTATCAAATGTCAGATTCAAGGCTGTTTCACTTCAGTCCAGAAAGGGAAGGTGCATGTATTGTCATTGCAGCAGGATGCCAGCTCTTAAAGGAACACTGTAGTGACACATACTGCTGAACTTCTGTGCTTGCTTTCTAGCCTAAATTTGCTCAGGTGTTTTACTAGCTACAGGTCGGATGTTTATTTTTTTCTGTCTAGGTCAAAGTGCCTTCCAGCAGCAACCTTTTCCTTCTAAAGCATTTTCATCCAGTAAATGAATCAGTTGTGAAATTATCATTAATATATTTTTTCATCAGCATTCTCATGTATTATCATCAGCATTCTCATACTTACTTCTGGATTTTTGATGCAATTGTCAGTTAGACTTGTACCTTCTACTAAGCCTACCAGAATTTTAATAGAAATGTCCCCATTCAGTGGTGACTACCTGTCAGCAACCATTTTTTAAAAGATCTAACAGCCACCTCATCAATGTAGCTGGTGTAGGTGGCCAATTTGCTGAAAAAACCAGCAAAATATCACTCACCTTATGGTAAACAACTCTCAGAAGTCAAAGCTGGTATGACATCCATAGTTATTTTCCCAGATAGAGCTAGATTCCATCAAAGGACAGAAACAACTTATCAGTCGGGTAAAGTTTCCAGAATTGTCTCATTTTAATTTATGCTCCATACTTTTAATCTTTTATTAATGGAAGTGAAATTGCTACCTTCATTTTCCTGATGAATTAGAATGAGGGGTGGTTTTTTTTCCCATTGCACAGACACAGACTAAATGTGCCATTCCCTCCCTCCTGTGCAGGGAATACAGACAGACTCTCAGGGCATCACTGCACTGACTTCCAGAGAGCCAATTTCCTACGGGGCAGCAAACTTAAGGTCCAGTTTCTTCTGTTCTCTTCCTTGAGCCCCAGCTGTGGAGAGCTGATTTCAGCTGATGATGGCATCAAGAACTGCAGCTTCAACAGCAGCCTGGAAACCAAAATCATCATCCATGGCTTCAGGTGAGAGAAAGAAGAGCACTGTGACTAAGTTTTCACTGGTAAAGTAAACACTGCAGGAGCATTCCCAAACACTGGGAAACACGGGCTGGCGTGCAACTCTCCTGCTTGTGTGACCTTCTTATCTCCCCAGCAGAGTGGCTGCATGAAAAACTACTGCTAAGAACAGAGACTGGGATTCTCAGCCCCAAATTGGACCCAGGAATCTTCTGGGAGGTTGTTGGTGGAAAATGCTGACACCCCATACTAGAGCACAGCTTGAAGTCCTTTAGTCTGTGACCAGTTGCTTTTTCTTGTGTGTGCTTGCTCCTTCCTTCCTTCCTTCCTTCCTTCCTTCCTTCCTTCCTTCCTTCCTTCCTTCCTTTCCTTCTTCCTTCCTTCCTTCCTTCCTTCCTTCCTTCCTTCCTTCCTTCCTTTCCTTCCTTTCCTTCCTTTCCTTCCTTTCTCTCCTCTCTCCCCTCTCTCGTTCACATCTATTTTTTTTCCTTTAATTCCTTTCTTATATTTTTCCTTTTTTTCAACATTTTAGTTAAGAAGTCTTTTCTTTAAGATTCTTGTCCCTTTAAATTGTCTTCTTGAATTTCATGCCCAATAGCCTGGGTTAATGAGCCATTTAGAACCCCAAGCAGACTATTCTTGAAAATGTTGGGATTTGAGCTGGGTTTTTTTTTTAAACTGACATCATTCTGCAAGCTTCTGTGCCATTTTTCAGTCAGGTGTGACCATATAATATTATTTGTTTTGAAGTGCAAAATCCTGAATAGAAAGTGCATAGAAAACCAGGATGAAATCACAGCAGATGTTGCAGGGTCTTCTCAGAAAACCAGCTGTTGCCTTCAAGTGAGATAGCACACTCTTCACCAGATGGCATTTGGGGAACTGGGTAGACCAGAGCCTCCTCAGTTTTCCCCGAATTCTTTGATACAGGGTTTTGTTGGTTTTGGCTTTTTTTTTATTGTCTAGAGATGAGAAAATGTAGCAGTGAAAGACCAGGTGATCTGGCCAAGGACTTCCTGCCAGTGGCAGCAGAGAAGGATCCCGGTGTTCCCAGTCACCTCACATACTCCAGGTGGGCTCTATGGTGGCCAAATGAATCTCCACAGAGAGAGTGAGACCTCAGCCTGAGCCCTGCAGATGTTATCTCATTCATTAAAATATCTGGTTCCCTCCCAAATCAGAGCATTCTGGAAAGTGTTATTACACCACCACAAAAAAATTTCCAGGTGTGGGTGTCTGGCACCAAAAATAACTTTCAGCCACTGTCTGGCAGCCTCCTCTGGGACATGTGAAGCTCCAGCACCAGTGAACAACACAGTGGCACATGCCCTGCTTGGGGAACAGCTAACATCCTTGTCTCTGGTGACTCCACAGGGCTTTGGGTACCAAACCTTCCTGGATTGAAGGGCTTGTCCAAGCCATACTGCACACCAGCCAGGTGAATGTGATCGCAGTAGACTGGGTTTATGGGTCTACAGGAGCCTATCCCTCCGCAGTGGAAAATGTCACACAGCTGGCCCTGGCCATCTCACAGTTCATCAGCAAGCTCCTGGTAAGCTACTGTGCATTTCCAGTGCAGGGAGCTGCTCCCAACCTGCTGTATCAAGGAGTTGGTCAGGTGGATTTGTTATTCCAGGTTTTTCCTTTTTCCCTCTTTCAATCCAGGCTTGAGCATGCCCCCATTTTTCTTCTTCCTTTTGAGTTTTGACATTATCTGGAAAAAATCCCAGTTGTCAGCTGCCTCGCCAGTTGAGAGCAAACCTAAAGCCTGCCTTGGGTTTTCTCAGCTCAATATTCGCTGGACAGTCTCCTTCTTCTGATGAGAAATTTTGTCCAGGAAGCCCTTGGGAGTGAGATTTGAGGCTATGTTATATTTGCTCTGGGCTTCAGATATACTTCCCAGTATGTGGAAATACCCAGACATGTCCTATTCTGTTCGTGCAAAGCACAGCTGAACAAGAGTTCTGCAATCAGGGTGATGAATCCTTGTGCTAACCAGCTACATGTAAACTCTCCATGAAATGTTTGCAGTGCTGACCAACCTGTTTAGGGCTGGGTTTGCATCTGTGGACCTGAAGAAAGGCCCTGAAAACCAGAAAGGGCAATACCCATTATTTCCTTAAGTATTTGGTTTGCCACTGTATACCTCAAAAGCAATCCTACATTAGGAGAGTTATGGATCTGCCAGCTGGGACAGGGTATTTCACCTTCCTGCTACAGAAACAATAATTTGTATTACTGTCACCCTGCAGGCCCTGGGAGTCTCAGGGACATCTATCCACATAATTGGGGTAAGCCTTGGAGCACATGTCGGGGGCCTGGTGGGACACTTCCATGGCGGTCGCCTGGGACGGATAACAGGTATCCTTACACTGGGTCTGGGGTCCTCACCTGTCCTTCCAGAGAGAGAATGAAAGACCAAGGAAGGGGAGTCATTCAGAGTGGCCTTTTAATTTCCAAAGGGCTCGCTAGATCCAAGCTTATGGGCTTCTGCCTAGATTCTGACAGCACCCTTCCAACATCGGTCTGCTCCACGCTGCCTAAAGAACACAAGTATTTACAAAAAGGTCCTTCCACCTCTGCTACACTCTTCAAATTGATGCCAGCTTAGCAAAGTACGACTAGTGAAAGCCCACAACACCCAGAGGCTTTGCTTCCAAATTATAGCACGTATATGTGGTTCTTAGAATTAAAGCCCACAATGGAACTGTGGGGGAAGCAGCAGGAGTGAGCTGCTCTGCAGGAAAACATGAGCTGAGAGCCAAGGGGACAGTAAGGTGGCCAGTGGCCTCACAGACAAGGGATGCAGTCCTACTGTGTCTGGGCAAGAAGAGCAGGGCAGATCCAGTGACAGGAACCGAGGTCATCCACAGTCCAGTGATCACCAAGGCAAGTTTGTAGTGATTAGGCAAGCCTAAGATCAAGCAGGATCTACAAGGGAAAGGGCAGGGCATGGCATCCCTACCACACAGCTGAGGCAAGGAGCAAAGGCAAGAGCCTGAGCCAATGTTGGGAGGAGCCAGGTGAGGCTCCTCGCTGCTCTCCCCCACAAGTTGGCTGTTTTCACAGTAGGCTGGTCTAATGTCACCCAGCTGTACCAAATCAGAGCTGACCTTAAACACAGCCAGACTGCTGGGTTTGAGGAACAGGCTCCACTGGAGGAATTGCAGAGCAAAATGGTTATAGGCTGATCCTGTCATTTAGAACTTTTGATGCCCTCAGGACCTGCTCAGCATTTAGGTGTGAAGCATGAATAAAGTCACAGAATCATTTAGGTAAGAAGAAACTTTGGAAGATCTCTAGTCCACACACCACAACCATCACTCCTCAAAGTGGGGCTGCATTGTATGTCATATCAGATTGTCAAGGGTTTTACTAAATTCTGGAAATCCCCAATGATAAAGATTCATTTTGATAGGAGGGGAATGCCACTAAGAAGGAACAGACATAAAGTCTCCAGAAGTGTGGCCTCAGCTGCCAGCCTGCCTCAGCCCATGCTGGTTTGTCTCACAGAGGTATCCTCAGGAAGGTCTCACTGCACTCTTGGCAGGGCAACCAGAACCGTGTTGGTTCTCTTTTCACAGCTACTCGTGCTGCATGAAATACAGGCATTTCTGAACAGGAAGTGAATTTCATGTTGAGCCCTTGTTAAAGCTGTGAATCAAAGTTTACTTTAGGAGAAAATTGGAATAGCCTCTGTCCTGCACCAGAATTTTGTGATAAGTGATGTCTTCAGATGAGCAGACACATTTCCATAAAACCACGGTAATTAACTTCAGAGTTAAACACTCTTCCCTTTTTGTCATCCATGGCTCTGTAGATTTATTGATTCAATTTTTAACTCTGCTCGAACATAATCTCTTTTCCACATTCTTGTTTATCCTGTGATTTCATAGGCACACTGGGCATTGCAGATTCCAGTTCAGATTTAGGAGCCTGAAGACAGGTTGGGTTAGACCCAAGATATGCCTGATCTCATCTCCTGCCTCCTCACACACATGTGTACACTCACACAGGAGTTTGATCACCGAGCCACAATTTGCTGAAGTGTTTTCAATTGCTTAAGAAGAGCTGTGTGGAGCAAAACCAGAGGTAGTCTTGGAGATGAGAGCACAGACTTAATTTTTCCAAAGTGAGTTTCTTTAGTCCATGCCTGTTCCAATGGATATCTCCCTGTGCAGGAAAGAAACTGGAATTGACAGCACTTACCAAACTCAGTGAAGAACACTTTGTTTCAATACTTGGAGAGGAAGTGAAAAAGCTTGAAGGAATTAATTTGCATGTAGAGCTCCAGTGAATAGTTTCCTTACAAAGATGTACATCTCAAAGGAGTTTATGCAGCTTGTGCTTAGAGAAGGAAGGGATAGAGGAGAGAGGATAGAAATGTGCTTGCCTTGGAGCCATGCTAGAATTGACTGCTGTTCATATTAGGTTTCTGCCTCCTCACCAAGAACTTTATGCCACACTAAATAACAATTTTCAGTATCTTTTAAAGCTTTTAACTACAACTTGGTCTGTAGAAGTGGGTGGGGAAACTCTCAGCTTTTTGTGCATATTAAGATGAAAAAGCAGTAAAGTCTTATTTTTAGATTTTATTTACAGAAAGAACAGGGAAGAAGGTTTTTTCCTTTTTTTCTCTTTTCCTCCTTCCCTTTCTCCTCACAAATGCAGACATGCCCATTTATTTATTGTTGATATTGGCTTCTCCACAGAGAATTAATGAGACTGAGTCCAAAGCTGTGAAACCAGCCAGCTCCAAGGTTAAGTGGCATGTGGAGCAGACCTGCTTCCTAAACTATTGTTGCCTGAGGACTGAAAAAAAAGTCTTGTGAGGTTACTTTTCTATAAAACAAGAACAGGATAAACCTCAGGAAAAAAAATTAATCTGCTCCTTGGTATTGCCAAGGATACTTTTCTGCGTTCCTTTGAGTCCACAGAAGCTGCTCTAGGAGCAAGTTTTAGGCAAAAATGTAGATGATTGCTAAAGACTCAATTTTATTTGAGGGGAAAGATCTCAGAAGCCTCTTTGATTTAAAATTGTTAGGTAGTATGAAACTTATGTAATTTCTGAGTTGGTTAATGCCTGGGGTGCTGAATTCACCACCTAACTCTGATCTGCAGTGTCATTTCTCAGACTATAGTCCTAATAGACATGACAGTACAATTTGGGCAAGCATTAAAAGGTTTGATTCTCTTTCACCAAAACTCCAAGAGACACTATGTCCCCCACTCTGTCCGAGCTATTTAAAGTTCAGTCATGCTTTACAGCCTAGAATCTTGAGTTAAAACACTGCTAAAAGGGTGTGTAATAGTGAGGACAATGCAGGGAAGCTGTAGTGGAAGTTGGCGCTGACAGAAACTATTCTGGAGCTTAATCGTTGAGACTTGGGAATAATTTATTATTTCTGCCTGGCACTATTTTTAAAGTTTTAGATAAAATAACTGGTCCAGAAATAAGGACGAGAGGGGCTGAAGAGTACTTGCTGTTGAGGTGTTTGATTTTGTTACAGCCCTGGATCCGGCAGGCCCTAAGTACACCAGAGCCAGCCCCGAGGAGCGCCTGGATCCTGGGGATGCCCTCTTCGTGGAAGCCATTCACACTGATGCTGACAGTAAGCTGGCTTCCCTCCTCCTCAGCTGGGCTTCTGGTCCTCCTGACATCATTATTGCTAAGGAGTCTGTA
This sequence comes from Dicaeum eximium, assembly GCA_013396995.1. NCBI lineage: Eukaryota > Metazoa > Chordata > Aves > Passeriformes > Dicaeidae > Dicaeum > Dicaeum eximium. The sequence goes on along the minus strand of VWZP01008072.1, from coordinate 1,110,413 downwards.
GGTCATTGTGCCTTTTTTTTGCCAGACTACCATGAGTTCAAGTTCAGTCTGAGGAAGTTTCTTGTTAAGAAAGGCTTTGATGATGAATTCATACCCCAGAGCACGTCAAACAACAGACAGGCAGAGATTGCTGCAGCAGAGAGAGTTTGTGCAGAACCAGCTCGGCATGACTTTTACTGCCTGAAGGGAATTTATAGGTCTAGTCTCACTTTGTTTTTTCCCACCTGATGTAAGAAAGGTGCCACCAAAAATGCTGTCAGAAAGTAACAGAGTCAAAGCAACAGCTGATGCAACAACAGAGTAACTTCTCTAAAGCACTGAGGATCTACATAGGAAGAACATGTGCTAAAGAATAACGTGGTGCCTTTGAGTCACACCTTTTGCCTTGAGACCACAAAAACCTCTACCAACACAACTCTCAAGTATTCTTCATAATCCCACATTAAGGCTGTGGTCAGTTTAGTTCTCCTTTAGATATAATCAAGAACTAGAGTCACTGAGGTGGTGGTGAAGACAGTTGCCAGTCATTTTTATGGCAGGGCCCAGAGCATTTTCTGCTCCATGCATCAAACCTGCACATGTAGAAGCAGGAAATCTGGCCTTGATGTCTCCAGCATTAGGGCTGGCTCCAGTACTACTAATGCTCGACCAATTATTGGGACCTCTCATCAATATGTAGGGTAAAGCCTACAGAAGAGGCTGAGAACTAAGTGGTATTTCGCCTCCTTTCAGATTTTGGGATCCGGATTCCTGTAGGCCACATCGATTATTTTGTCAATGGAGGCAAAGATCAGCCAGGATGCCCCCGATTCATCTCTGCAGGTAAGAACACTCACTGGCCAAGCAAAGAGCTTTCATGGCCATTCAGCAGACTGGGGAAATGCTGCTTGGTAAGCAGCTCTTGCTACAGCCAGGGCAGTCAGCAAAGAGAGACAAACATTCACAGCCCACATCTCTTCTCAGCAGCACAAGAAACACGAGAAATTAAAATCACACACAGATCAAGCGTCTTGGCAGCACCACTGTCAAGAGATGCGATTTTGGTGATGCTTCTCTGTGACACAAAACCCAGGCATCAGCAGAAAACACTTTGCTAGAAAGGCTCTTAGGTGGCACTAAGAAAAGCTGCTTTTTGTTTTCATGCTGGAAGTTATGTCTACTTAGAGAGACAGTTTGTTCAATTACTGTCCTTTTCTTCTAGAGAAGAGGACTTTCCACAGTAAACAGGATGGACTCATTAACATTCAAATACGTTCTGTATGAGTCAGCTGCAGTAAGGGTCAGTTTTCCTGGGATACCTATGGTACCTCATTTCCCATAGCTGGGGTTTCAGTGCAGGTGGGAATCAAAGCTGCTGCACCCTCTTACAGAGAGCTTGATTGATGGCCTGATGGATGGGACACTGACAGAAACATGACAGCCCTGTGGTCCCTCTCTTCCAAGGGACTCAGTCTGAGAGATAGAAACACTTACAACTTCCTGCAGAACTTTTCTTGCAGTGGGATCTGGGCTTGTAGCCACAGAAATGCCCTGCAAAATGTTATTAATGGGAAGGTGATCACTGCAGTAAGAGCGTTCCTTCACTCCCAGTTCCTTGGGAATGAGCAAAAAGCCTGAAGCCGACAGGAAGGCTCATGGCTGTTTTTTCTGGTTGATTTTTCCCTTGCAGGCTATAACTTCCTGATCTGTGATCACATGCGGGCAGTACATCTCTACATCAATGCCTTGAACCATCCCTGTCCCATCATGGGCTTCCCCTGTGCAAGTCATCAAGATTTTCTAAATGGGCGTTGCCTGGACTGTGCAAAACCCTTCCTGTCCTCCTGTCCCAGAATAGGTACAGTACCAGCAGGAGACCTTCCTGGAGCAGGTGACAGTACATTTCTGATGGTGTCAGTGCAGAGCACAGGACACAGTCCAGATCTCTCCGAGCAGGATTTGCTTTGGATCTGTTTGGGAAGAGTGAGAAGCTGTTTCATTTTCAGGCTTCTATAGATACATTATAAAATCTCATATATTGCCCAGGTTAGAACAGCAAAATCTTGAACATTTCTGGTCTTTAAACATTTCCTAGGGCCCAGATATGTGTTGAAAGAAGGTTTCCAGAATCACCTGCCAGAATCAGTAGGCAATCAGCTCAAAAAAATGTCTTGTTTAGAGGAGCAGCTGGAAATTTTAGTTCAAGCCTGAAGTCCCATTCTTCTACATCATTCAGTGTTGCTGAGTTAACTCCTTTTCATAAATTTCTGCCATGGTCACCCCAAAGATAAACTCTTTGGACTGGGAGAAGGTAATGCCTCTTTTAGGCTTCTCAAAGATGCCTCTTTTAGGCTTCTGAAACTGGCCTATGGCATGAGGAAAGGAAGTGTCCTCTGCTGCTATTTGCAGTATGGTACCAGAGGAACATAAAAAGAGGCCTTTTTTGGTATAGGTTATCTTAGATCAGCCACCTTTCCCCCATCTCATCAAACCATTTTGCCAGCTATTCAATGATGCAGGCCACGAGTTATGGTGGTTTCCTCATTTGACCAAGGAATTCAGTTTCCATTGTGTTTGCATTTACATCTGCACTAAGTTTCCTGACTTGGTAGTCTTTAGTCTTGCTCATTTTGCACAGATGCATCTGATAACACAGTTTGTTAGCAGAGGAATGAAAAGAAAGCCACCAAGAGGTTTTCTTGTGATTACCTGGGGTAGCCAGAGAAGGTTTTCTGAGGGAATGTTAACCTGCCAGACACCACAAACTTGTACTTCCTCTGATTTGCACTGGTATAAGAAAGGGACCTGTTCTCCAGGGGAGTCAGGCAGAGTGAAAGGAGGTGACTGATATATTTCTGTTCTATTTCTTATATTTCTGTTCTGTCGTTCATGGCTTTCCCTGCACTGACTATATTTCCTCCTGCAGGCCTGCTGGAGCAGGCAGGTGTCAACATGAGCAGGCTGCCCCAGGAAGTGAAAGTTTTTTTAATGACCAGTCCTTCAGCCCCATTCTGTGGTAAGTAGCATGAGAGAAAAAGGAGCCAGAGGAGTGTTGGTCAACGAAGCAGATCCTGTGAAGAGCACAGGTAGTTACAGCACACTACCCTGTTAGAGTCAGCTGCTGTGGGCCATGGGGTCTGAGACACACCACTGAAGAGCAATAACCCTGCACATCTCCTCCATAAAGCCCTTTCCATAGATTTCTTTCTGTGGGCACAGCCCTGAACTAGCACAGCCACATGTGTTTCAGGGCTGAAGTAAAAGAGTTTGAAAATGCCTCTCTGTTCACACTGGGCTATACAGACATGCCCCCTGTGCCTCACACAGCACAGAGACTTGATTCTTTCTTAGGTCTGTTTAGTCTTTTCTGCTGGTGGGGCCAGGAAATGAGTGCTAGAGCCCCTCTTTTCTCAGGGGTAGGTCCTACAGATAGTACATGTCCTCACACCCACATTCTTTGCTTCTTGCTCAGTCCACCACAGCCTGGTTGAGTTCCACTTGCAGAAGAAAAGAAACAGAGTCACCAGCATTGAGATCAGTTTCAGCAGCAACAGCACCAAGGACACAGCAAAGATCACCATGTGAGTGACAATGCATGCTTCTGGCCTGTTGTTTTTCCAGCTCCATGAGTAAAGCTGTTTATCCTAGTCCAAGAAAAGCACAACAACAGCGTATTTCCCTGAGTGATGAACCACAACCTTGTTTTTTGAGTCCCTCCACATTTTCCTTAAATTCTCTCAAGAATCAAGCATGTGCTACCCTTACTCAGTAACCCTGACTGAGTCCATGTCTTTCCCAAGTGCACAAAGCAGTAGAAACACTCTGGGAGCCCCAGATTTTGTGTGGCTACGCTGGTCCCTTTTCCACACCGTACCTGACCTGGTGCCACTTCAAACTGCAATCACTGTCAGAGAGTTGTTAGCCCAGCTCTGGCAGACAGGGGTGGCTTACAGCAAGACCCCAATCCACCAGAGGCTCCAGACAGATGGTCTTGGTGCCTTAGACATTTCTCTTGATACCCAAGAGGACAGCAGTTGCAAAGAGGAGACAAGTGCCCCTCAGCATAGTCAGAAATGTGTCAGTAGCTTGTTGCCTCTGCAGTAATGCAGCAATGGTCTCCCTCCCACTGCAGGCAAAAGCAAGGGGCAGGGGACCAAGATCCACTGTGTAGACAGAAAGATGCCTCTTGAAAGCACCACCCTCCACCAGACTGTGTCTAAAGGATCAGACTCCACAATTTCCACAGCTCTTGCCACCAGGGGATCTCCCCACCACAAGTTCCCCAGAGTCTTCCTCACTTCCTACTGTTTGCCCATTGCTCTGGACTGGGAACCACAATGCAGCTAGCACATGCTGCTGGCTGCCTCGGGAAGCAGGAAAGCAGCCTGCTAAAGAGTCCCAGCCAGCTCTCCTGGGATCACAGTGCTGGCTCCCACACAGTCCTTACTGTTAAGCCAGAATATTGTGACCTGGAGCTAATTGTGTTGCTGATTCAGTTGTGGGCACCAGGAGGTAGGGGAGAGAAATGGGGAAAGGGAAGCCACATTCTAGGGTACTTTCCAGAGTGACATAGATGCTTGGTCACATATTTCCAGCCAGGCACCGCAATTTGGGTTTGTACTCCAGCCTGGTGTCTGTTCAACTCCTCCTGGTTTGGAAGCCAAATCTGCCTTTTCCACAGATGCAGGAGGGAAGAAATAGTAATACCCAGGTCAGCCCAGGACCCGTGCGGCGCTTCCATTGGCAGCTAGGTTTGGTGGGAGTCCAGCAGAAGGCATGTGAGCGCTGGAGGGAAAGGAAGTGAGCCAGGCAGGCAATCCCGAGGCTTTGCTGTACCCTCCAGTTTTAATGAGACAGGGGAGTTAGAGCAGGGTAATCTATCCAGAGATGCCCTCTTGGGGGGAACAGCAGCTGTGTTTCTTTTAAATGCCTTTCTTAGAAGCACAAGGCTAAACTGAAAAATTTGCTTACAGCAGTAAACCTACAGATTTGAGAGTATAAAATGGAAGATATCCCTTTTATTTCCCACTAGTAGCAAAGGGCAAATTTCCCTGCTCTAGGCAAAGCTCAGCCTTCCAGTGCAGTCAAGCTCAGAGTATCAAATGGGCATCTAAACATAGATCCTCACATCACAGTTCAGACACTGATCGATCAGTGACTTATCTCAGATGATCTGTCATGTATATCATCCTGCAGTTTCCCAGAAGTGCAGAGGGACTTACTTGGGAGTGTTCAGCTAGTCTCAGACCTTCAGCAAAGGACACACATGGTTGTGTCTTGCCTCAAACTGCCCTTCTTATCTCCTCTCTCAAATATCCATTCCAATCTTACTCCTCCCCACATTTTGCTCAGAATGCCCCAAGAGACATGTTCCCAAGCTTCAGTAGCTGACATGGGCCTGATGAGTGAGGAGCTGGTTACCCAGGACACTTCCCAGCTGCACTGCTGTGTGCTTACATATCACATGACATCATTCCCCATATCCAAGAAAACACACCTCTGAAACCAGCCAAGTCTCCTAAATCCATCCAAAGGTTGTGCAGGATTGGACCAAGTGTCAGTCCCAGGAGTGGCTCTTTCAACATGGTTAACTGTACTGTGTTTCTCTGTCCATGGACAATATGCCATAGAGACATGGCCTCCATTTGCTATCCATTATTCACTTTTATGACCACAATTTTGCCATGTTTCTTATTTTTAGCAGCTTCAAGCCAGACACAGACACAAAAAACCCAGTTTAAGGGAGGGACTGGGTGTGCTGGTGTGGGTTGGCTGCTGTCAGCCCGTGCCTGAGAGTTACTTTGGTTAGCAGAATTGTAGGCTCTTCCTGACCCTTTTGTCACCTCTCTCCTTTCCCTGCCATCATGTCTCTGATCAGTCACCCAGGTGGTTCTGGGACTGTGCCAAGCCAGCTGGACATACGTCATTCTTCATGAGCACAAGGAAATCAATGATCTCCATGCTCTAGGAGGTGCCAAGTAGGTCAAGAGTAAGGCCCCCTGGATGGACTCCATAGAAGGGACTTTAAATACCTGGGCAGCACAGATCTGTGGCACACAATTCACTGGGCTCTGGTCATTGGCTCATTACCAAACCCCTGTCATTTTTCAGTTCACATTGCCTGGGTAAGAGCGTAGGGACGGACAATGGTTCCTCTATCCAAGCATCCCACCTTCAACATGATAAAAAGCAAGTAGCTAGAGAAGAGTATAAAAAATCTGTGTAAGCATGTAGCAATACTTCCCCAAAGAGTGACTGTGTCTAGTTACATCTCAGGGACTTTCAGAGCCAAAGATGAGATCTTTATCCTTACTAGCTTTTGTATTCCACAAACCTGTCCAGTCCCCTTCCCTTGACTTGTACAGTCACATAAACTTCCTGGCATTCACAGCATCCCAAAGCAAGGATTTAATGGCTTGAAAGGAGTGGTACTCTGTCCAGTGTGCATTCTTTTTGAGTCTGCCACCTCTTAGCTTTCTTTGAGGACCCCAGTTTGTATACTGGAAGAAATTATGAACAACTGATCCCCATCCATGCCATTCACCATTTCATAGATGTTAGCTTATCTACTACTTACCTTTCCGTGGCAAGCTGAGCAGTGTTTCAATCAATATGCAACAAGAGGAAGAGTTGGTGATGGAAGGAAGGATATTTATAGAGAAATATTCCTGAATACAGAGATAAAACATGGAGAGACAGCCTGTAAGATGCTCATGCAATGCCTTGTTTTGATGGACAAGTCTTCTCACTCCATTTTATTATGGGAGGCCTTCACAATAAAACTGCAGATTCCTCCAGTGTGTCCATGGATCTGCACATGGACTGTACCTGCAGGTTGACTGAACACATCCCTCACAGCTCTCATCCTGCCTTGCAGACCTAAGGACCAGGAGACAGGCAAACGGCTGCTGGCCCACCGAGTTCCCCTCTGCCAGATAAACAGTGTGACCCTGAAGTATATCCCCAAGAACCATTTTTGGAGCAAGGATGAGCCATCCATTGTTGGCAAGTTCTGTGTAGCACCACTGCCTCTCAATAGCAGGTGAGCCTCAGGAATGTCATACAGGGATGCACTGAGCCTAGGGATGCAGCCAGTGGTTTGAAGCAATGTGGTTTTCCTCCTATTTAGGGAGGAAATTAGAGAGACCTTAGAGAGGTCTTTCCCATCACCTCTGTGTCCCTATGTAACTCATTTTGTATTTGTGAAAGAGAAAAGCTACAAAGGTAGTTTTCTAGGAGTTTTCTAAAATTCTTCCCCCAGGATAAAAGTGTTGTGCCATGGAAGGAATAGGGCTGCAACTCACATCATCTTGAAGATACTTAAGTCACAAACCATGGCAAAAGCTTGTATTAACTAGAATTTATTCCTTTGTCCTTGTTTGCCCCTTCCATCTTCCCCTGCCACAATGGGTCCCCATCTAAAACATGACAGGTGAATATTTTTCAGGATGAGACCATAGAAGACCCATAATATATTTCTGTGTCTTATACAGCAAGGTTTATAAAGCACTAAGGCTATTGACAACCATTTTGGCATTTTCTAGGTCAGACAGCCATAGTTACTTTCCTGGAGTAAAAGCAGCCAAGTCCTTCTCATCCTGAGAAAGATAATTGTCTTCTCCATGATACAGTATTCTTGACAGGACTTTTGCAGATCCAAAGTTCTTGCAGGCAGGACAAAACATCTGGGTCCATACTGTCACATTAAACTGTCCACCCACAGTGCTTCTGAAATGCTGGCTCAAGGCTGAAGCAAGCTAGTGGATACTTCAAAGCAGGTTCAAATTCTGTTTTGATGGACAGTAAGGAGGCTGAAATTCTAGGCAGTAAAAGTATATCCAGTAGGCCCAGATAGTGGAAGAAAAAAGGCATTCCTATATAAATACCAGGTACTCCCTTGAGTATAAGGACTATTCCTTACTAGCATCTTTTGCACTCCAGAGTTGGGATGGATGTGTTTTTATCACTTATGAATGGGACAGCAAGGCACATTGCCTGAAAGAGGTGCCAGCCTGCACCCCTGAAAGCACTGGACTTGGCTTTGATACAGATAGAAAGCTGTGGAATTGCACAGGCTCACAACTGTGCTCCTGTCACTATGCTGGGAGCACTCAGAGCAACAATGGTGCTGCTCAGATCAAGGGAAAGGTGAAGGACAGAAGTCCATGCACGTCCTTCCAGCCAGTTCATCCCAGCCAGGGCACAGCACCCCATTCACTAGCCCTTGCACAGCAGTTCAAGGTCCAGCACTTTGCTTGCTTCTGTGTTAGGATAGCAACCTCCACGTGCCAAGGCCCAGCCTGACTTCTCTGTGCTCTTCCCAACAGCAGGACAATGTCATGTCTGCCCTGGAGCCTCACCCTCCCCAGCAAAACAGACATCTCGTATGAGCTGCCTACTGCTTGTGCCTAGCTCTGCCTTCAGGATTCACAGAACCAGGAAGGAGTCCTAAACCTATTGCTGCTCTCTTCCCCCAGATGATACTTTCACCATAAAACTGGATGGGTTTTTTACTCCTTGCATTAGGGGCAAGATGTCAAGGAAAAGAAGTGTGTGGCAGATTGACAAATACAAGGTTAACTAGTTACAGCAAAATCTCCCAGTTAAAAGACTGGATTGACACTTTTGTCTCACAGGTTCTGTACCCAGCTCTCAAAGTGAGACAGGAAAATCACTTAATCTCAAGGTTTGAATCTGTATGAAAGCAGGAGTGGATAATATCACTCTTTTTATAGTGGGAGTATTAGTATAATTCATTAGTGTTTTATATTAAACTGTCCTGAAATCTTCATATTAAATGTGAGAAGTATTATTTTTCCTCAGCAAGGGGAAATGGTGTGGTCCAAGTTTGGCACAGGAAGGAGTCATTCTTAGCCAGAGTTCCAATGGGAAACTCACTAGTCCCATCTACAAGATGCTTTCAGAGAGAGATCCTATGGATTTCACAGCACATAATTCTCTCTGAAGCTCACATAAAGTGAAGCAGACACCAGGAGCAGCACAGAGCACTCATACCCAATTTTGCACTGCTTTCACCATCTTCCCAGAATAGAAAGAAGTAGGAGAATGGAGCATTGTAGCCACAGGGCCACCTAACACAAATTAGTCCCAGGAACCCAGAACAGCCGTTCAGACCTGAAAAAGTAGTTGAAGTCTGGAAATAATTGGTGAAAGATTACAGTGGGATGCATGACCACAGAAACAACACACCCACACCTTTTCCACACCATGATACATGTGCAAATTAAAGAGGTGAAAAGTCTTTAATTTCTGCCCACAAATCACATCTTCTGTGATCACCAGATCACATATCACCATTTTCTCTGGTTCCCTGTACTGGCTTCCCTGAGCTATAGAAAAGTACACCAGGAATTCCACGATCAGGAGTGAGGGACATGCTAAAAGCATTTTTGCCATGAAGAATTGTCTCAAGTCATTTGCCATGAGTTGTCACTCCTGCTCCACTAAACAGTGTCACAGCAGGTTTAGCTCCTGCTTTCAGTTCACATCTAAGATTTTGGGCCCTGCCTTATGGCTGTTTGGAAGGACAGCTAACAAACACCATCTCCAACACACACTTGGGAGGGGGATAGAGCTGGACTCTGACAACCTGAGAGAGATCCATGTTAGTTGGCACAAAGATTGAAGAGTTTCCCAGGAGCTTCTTGTTGAAGCCTGGAATACAAGCTCAGCAGACACCTGTGAAGGGCAGTGTGTAATTCAGCCCAGCCTGGTCCACTGCTTCAGGCAGGTGTATAAAGCACCTCGGCAGATGGACCCAGTTCCACTGCGCATTTCAGTTCCTTTGCAGGAGAGACCCTGCCAGCTCTCCTGTCAATCTGCTGCAGACATTTCTGAGCTCTGAAAGGCAGTGAGGCCAGGCTGAAGCACCAATGTATTGACAGAGCATGGTAACAACCATGAGCAGGATGATTCCCAGGCCTGGGGCAGCCCCGTTCTCCTGCCCTGGTGTGGGAGCAAAGGCAAGCAGTGCAAGTCACAGATTTCACATACCCACCACTCCAGAGGCCCTCAGCAAGAGTGCCAGACCCCAAGGGCACAGGTTTTGCCCAGCTGAGACTTGCAAGACAGGCCAAAGCAGAGGCTGGGCCACAGCCCCTGTGTGAGCAGGGCAGGACTGATGGGGCTGCCTTCACCAGCCCAGGGCTGACGCAAAGCCAGCCCCACAGGCAGAATGGCTGTGCCCCAGCATGTGCCCCAAGAGGCACTGAAGGACACCCTTCCCTGTGCTGACAGAAGGACCAACATTCCTTGCTCTTTCCCTGAATATCTGCCCTGGAGAGGCTCCTACTCCCATTGCTCAACTTGATTGCACCAGGCTCTGCAAGACGGAGGATTCCTCCACAGGTACTTCCAATTCCCTGACTGAGGAAATGGCTGGGGAAGCTCATGAGACATAATCTTGTTGCAGCTGAACTTGGAAGAGGCCTTCCATTCTATAATATTTTCATTAAGGCATTGTCCTTCCTAGCAATGGATGCTCTCTTCACAGATGTTTTGTATCCATTCCTTTCTTTATTTGATGTTTGTGCACCCTGAGGTCACGCCCCCTTGAGCACACAAAAAAAAGGGTTCTTGCCTACACCTGTTCCCAATCTCAATTCCTTCTCTTTCTTATTTCAAGAATCAATGCAAACAACCAACCAGAAGTCTTTTTTCACCAGCTTCCCTGAGAAGTTGTGCTTGTCATAAATGAGAAACCTAACTCCTGGAAAAGTAATTTCTGGTCTTACTAGAGTGGATGTCCAGTGAGATGCATATCATCAAACTCTCCATTGTAAACCCTTTACCAAAGCTGTCAGGCGGCCAATTTCCCTCTGCCCTATCCACTCTGTGCCTTGAGATCACCTCAAGTGATCTCCCTCTTCAAATACTCCCTCCCTCCAGCTGTTTTATCCCTCTTCAAATCCTCAAACACCAATAGTTTCATCTCTGACTTTAATGGGAATCATTGAATCAAAGGGAACACAGATTCTGCAAGCAGGCTGGTATTGCTTGCAGGATATCAGTGCACTTTGGTGACAGAGCTGCTGACAACCTCAGAGAGGCAGGACTAGAAAATAGACCATGGAAGCACACTGGGGAAGGCAGCTCTGGTGGACAGCCATGGGGTGGGAGGTGCTGGAGTGTCACACTGCAGTCTTAAGCATGTGCTTCATGTGCTCCTGAGTGTAGATATCTGCTGGCAGACGTCTCTGCATGCTAAAGAGTGTCTCTGGTCAAAAACCTGTGTGAGCATCTGCTCCCTTGGAGGGGCTTTGGGATCAAAACAGCCTGTTGTTCCCTAGAGTTCGGGGGTCTGAGTGGGAGCCAGAGGGGCTCGTCCTTGGCAGAGAGGGTGAGAACTCTGGAGATGGTTTTCAGAGGCTGCAGAAGGAACGCAGTGGAGGAGGGAGGAAAAGGGGGTCAGGGAAGAGAGGCGGGGGGAGAGAGAGAGAGAGAGAAAGAGCACACCATTACTATCATACTTTCAAACTTTTCCAAGACACAAACCTCATGGAGGCCACCATTACCTGTTCTTCTCCCCTCCCCTCCTAAATGAGCATGCAAAACTATGTAATTCGTCAACTGATAAATCAGGAAACAGGGTTATCCACCCATTCTGAGATGGCAAAAACAAATTCTTCCAAAGTGCCTTCTGTGATATGGGTTAAACAAAGCCCACAGCTCCTTTGCATTTGCTCTCAAAGCAGGTACAAAACTAACTACTGAGATAACAAGTTGCAGACCATCAAGCATCCATCCACCCACCTCACCTACCAAATAGAAAGGCAGCTCCAAGATGTAACTGTAAAAAATAGGTAGCACACATCCTGCAAGCACTTGATAGCAACAAACTAGAACAAATGCAATATGTACAGGAGAAAAAGCATGTTGCTCTTGGTTGTTTAAATTTCCTGGCATGGAATAAAGCTTATTTTATTCTGAGCTGTAGTTTCCACTGAGCTATTCAGCAACAGCTATACTATACTGTTACAGGAAGTAGTGAACAGAACCTTTGAACCTGCCTCCTTCAAAGGGGCAGCATCCCCCTTAGGGAAAGAATGTTCTCATCAGTGGGATATCACAGTCCATCTTACTCATAAGCAGACTAGAAAGGCTTTCAAGGAGCTAGAAGACATGAATAGTAGACCAATACATCTTCCATAAATGTTTCCTTGTGTATGACCTTTGTAACACTTTGGGCATTCCAGAATTGCCCTCCTGAACTGTAGTGTTGCAAAGTGGCTGTTGTAGTGACAGAAAAGGAAAAGGAACAGAAGCACTTCAGCACGGGGAATTTAGAGAGCTGCAAGGTGATCACCCATGTTGGGAGTTACTGGGAAAGGAGATGAGAGCACAGACCAGGGGAAAGCCCCAGGGGAACTCTGACCTCAGGGACTTACTTTGAACAATCACACTGCAGGGGATTTCCTTGTTTACTAGAGATGTAGGAAAAATTTAGGAAAGTGCTTTATCTGAGCCATGGCAGACCTGCTCAGATTATTTGCTGAGCTGTGACAAATGTTTGGACAGAGGGAAAACCTGCAGCCCCTCTGTATCAGTAGTTTTTATGGTGAGACACTCAAGTCACTGTGGAATATTGTCGAGATGTGACAACTGCTGTTGTGCCGCTGGGATGTGATGTGGGATGTGCTGGGATGTGATGTGATTAGGACACACAAGTGCCAAGCAGGGTAACAGGGAAGCTCTCATTCCACCACTATGAGCACACTAAACAGAGTTTTTGATTCCTTGTCTAATTACCTTAAAAATTAAAATACCACATTGTCTATTGTCTCTAGACTGACAGACACGGAAGATCATCTTCCTCTCCTAGCTCAAATACAGGCCTCTGAACATCTGGGCTAATATTGCAGATCTCTACTGCCAATAGCAGCACTCCTTGACTGTCTCTGTCACAAGATCTAGAGAGACAAGAGCTTCCAGCTCACAACAGGACTGTGTGAAATAAAGAATAGCTTTTTGCAGTGTAGCAAAGTTTTGCCCAACACACACACACCCCTTGTGTGTATGTTCACAGTATTGCCTCACTGCCAAAAATGGGTGGAAATATTTCAAAAAAAGCTACAATGTTACTTGCCTCCTTCCTTTTCTAATTGCATTTGAAATTCTGGTTTTATTGAGCTTGATTGACTAGGAGAATTCTACCAGTGATCTGAGAATGGATATCCTCCTTCTGAGAAGGTAAAATAGAATCAAAGCACAGGCAAAGTGACTTTGCCATGTTCACAACACTACTTGCATTCACTTGTGATTGCATGTTTCCACAGACACTCTGACAGCTAGGAGGATGGATGTCTCATAAGTGATTCAGTGTTCCTGCCTCTCCAAGTAAGGACTGAAAAAGCTGCAAATTCGTATCTCCAGCAGCCTACCAGCAAAACCAGGGGCTTCACATTCCTAGGACAAATGTGGATTTATTTTTTTCTCTCTCTGTAGCTCCTTAAAAAAGAAAACAACAACCAACTACACAAAACCAAGCAACCCCAACAACAAAACCCTAATCAAAACTCTTGCTAACTCTTTATCTGATTCAGCCAAAACCAAATACACTTGTTCTTTTTCTGGCCACTTTCTTCATATCCCAGATAATACGAAGAATACTGCAGACTTGTCAGGGCTCATGCCAGGAGCCAATGCTCCCTGCCACCGAGTCCACAGCACAGGTAGAAGCAGACCCAAGCAGGCACAGAGAAGAGCAGGGTGCAATTTTGCTCTGTGTTCAAGGCTGCCTGATGGAAGGCAGCCACTTCAGCTGCAGCCTAGCCCTGCAACTTCCTCCCTGCTGTGCAGACCCAACTGAGACACATGCAGGGGTCACTTCTAGGACAGAAATCCCAGTCCCAAGCTTGGTACCTGGCAGCTGGATTACTGTGGACGGCAGCAGGAATGCACATTTTGGGGTCTGCAGCTGGTGTGTAGCAGCTGGCATGCAATGGCTAGCTAAAAGTAGCTCAGGGTGGAATTTCTCTCTTGGCCACTTGGATTTGAATTTCAAGTACAAGCCATTCTCTCATCTATTTCTGTTTGCCTTCATTGTTCCTCTGCCCCAACAGCCACCGGGCACAAGAATGTTCTTCCCTTGTGAAGTAAGGAGCCGGCATTTTGGAAGAAAGCGCCTCATTCCCACTCACTGGAAAGCAGAGTTTGGGGCATCTTAAAACAATGTTTAGCCTGTCAGTCCACCTAGGGTCATAGGGGGCAAGACCTATACCATCCAGGGCAGACTTTTCAACACCTTGCTGATCTGGCAGAGATGAATCTCAGCAGAAACAAGGAGGACAGGACAGTTCAAATGCTGGGATGAGCTGTGGTGGGCAGGGAGAGGAAGGACTCGGAGTTTTCTCCCCCTGCCCAGACTGAGCACTGGTGGGGTTTATAGCAACTCCTTGCTATCAATCTGCTACAAACCCTGGAGCTGTTCTAGTCCTGCTGGCATGTCCTAGGATGTGGGCTCTCTCACCTGCAGAGCTCTTGCTCAGCTCAATACTGGAGTATCACCTGGCATAGCTCTACCTCATGGTCCCTGTGACCACTTGTGTACCACCACCCAGCCTGGACACCATTTCAGTGTTTCTGCCTCTCTTCAGGGATGGGGAATGAATTGGGCAGGGAAGAGCTTTCTATGGCCAGGTTAGTGGCCCTTCTACCCCACAGTACAAGTGGTTGCTGGAGTCAAGCCTCTGCCCTGCTGCTTTTCCTTAGGAAAACCACATAGCTTGAGCCCACCTTCTGGGGTTCCTTGGGGCAGCAGGCCAAAAAACACTGCAGAGATGCAAACCCATGGCAAATGGGAGCCAGTGCTCTGTCCAGGCAGGTGCATCACGGTAAAGTGGGTACTGCAAGTGGGTACTTACGCAAGGGTCCCACACAGGGTGAGGTGTGCCCGTGCCAGGAGTGCCCTCACTTCATATACTCCCCTTCGCTCACATAGTCCATAAAAGACCCCGGCAACTCAGCAAAATCTTCTAAGACAAGACTGGTGGAGTCCTCACCCAGCAGGTCACTGTCGGGCCGCGATGCCCGGGGGCGCGGAGCCGGCGGCGGTGGCGGCTGCGGCGGTGGCTCAGAGACGCTGGCCTGGCCAGAGCCAGGCAGCAGCTCCTCACAGTCCTCCGACTCCCCCTCGGAGGAGGCTGGCCCAAGGACGTGGTACAGGCTGGGCAAGCGGATGTCGAAGCGAAGGCCAAACTTGGCGAAGAGCTTCTCGTTGAGGGAGTAGAGCTTCTCCGAAATGTCGTAGCCCAGATGGGAGGAGAAGAGCCGGGCGATGTAGCGGTCCTTCCTCAGGAGGAGATACAGCTTCTTCCTCGGCCAGGTGATGTAGCTGCAATCGGTCTCGGCTGTCAGCGTGACCTGTGGGGCAGGGAGCGAGTGGAGTAAGTCCCACTGCCTGGGCAGGGGTCACTCACCTTGGAGCCACGTGCTTCACTCCAGGGAATGCCCCAGCCCCTTTGAATCCTACTCTCCTTGGAGATGGTGGGGCTGGAGAGCCAGATTGTTCTGGTTGAATGACTGGATAAATCCTTACCTGCTGCTGTTTCCTCTCCCTAAGGAGGCAAAGACCCCATTTTCCTATGCAATTAGTAGCATGTCTTCATTTAACCCAGTGACATGGATTGCTACGATTCACCCTCTTGCTTTCAGATGATGCTCCCTATTGGCATCTGAGGGATAAAATGAACACGGCAGCACAGACACCCCTATCCATTCACAGAAATGCTACAAAGGGGGATATTTTTGCATTCCCAGTCAGTCTGAGTTGCCCTGAGTTGCCAGCAAGTAGCCTTGAGGGAGGCTGTGACCCATTCTGCTGCTGGATTGCACAGCCCCACAGGCCCTGATCCAAGAAGGCCCTGAGTGTTGGAAGGACAACCTGAAAGGCTTGCCTGGTCATCCTGTGCCCGAGGGACATCCTATCTCAGCAGTTCTGCTGGACTCTGTAGGGCTGAATGGCCTTGAAGGACACTGCAGCACAGCTCAGTGAGAGAGAAAATGAAAAGGTTTTATGGTGTTCATGTATATGTAGAAAACTCATGAGGGTTTATTGGATTGATTTTAGAGAACGTTTCACGTTCCTTCTGGTTTTGCCAATGTAAAAAGAGACTTTTTCCCCCTAAGTGTAGGACAAGAACAATTTCAGTCAGAAACATTATATAGAATGTAAATGTATATTATAATAAAGAATAATAATAAAGACAAGAAATGCAGGAAGGGTCAAACTGCCCTGGGCCAAAGAAGAACATCCGAGTGTAATGGATACTCTGGCATGCGAACAAGCACCGGTGCCAAAATATCCCGGGGGCTCCCTTTCACTCTATGCCCAGGGGTCTCCTTGGTCAGCCGCCATGGCAGAGGGCCACTGGGAAGCTGAACATGGCTTGGCTGCATGTGTGTGTCCTTGGGTTTGATATTTAATGCCATTGCCCTGCAAACAGCTGTCTGATGAAAGAAATATAGGAGATAAAACCTGAGAACTTTCCCAGGCCAGGCAAGCATAAAGAAGGGTCACACGGAAATTGAAATGACCGGAATGTCATTTTCCTAACCAACTTCTGGCACAGTGATCAAAAGTGATCCCTTCTTGTGAGGGATTGAGATGCAATAAGCAAACCTGCCACCAAACCAGGACAGCAAGACAGATTTCACTCTTGAATCCTCCCTGACACAAGTGCTTCAGCATAAGCAAGACCCTGAAATTCAGCCTTCTGGGGGAAAGTGCTAGGCCTGAAACCAAACTCCTTCAGGCACTGGGACCCAACAGTCCTGTGGGAAGCAGACAGCCAAAGCAGAAAGCTCAAGGAAACCAGCTATTCTCATAGACTAAGTCATGCTTCTGCCATTTTTTCAGTGGGCTCAGAATTGAAATTGTTCAATCCAGAGAGCCATGGAGCAAGAAAAACCTCGGGCAAGAAAAGCTTTCTGTATCCCCCTCCATCAAAGACCCAGCATCCAACATGCACTTTTTAAACCAAATTATTGTATTGCTAGGAATAAGGTTGAGATAAGTTACAGAGTTTTATTAACTACTCAGGAGAGAGGGACTAGTGGGTTAAACAGCTGCCAAAAGCAGCACATCACCATGGTTAAGCATGGCTACCAAGAGTAAGGTCTTTCCAGGTACATGGACTGGTCAAGTCACACCTGATGACTGCTGATCTCACACAGCTGCTACTTCTTCATGATCCTCCATAAGCAGACGTGGGGTTTAGGCATTTCCAGCATATGGCCTTCCCTACCTATGGCTCTACATCCCCATCCTGATGGCAGGCAGGGCTGACCTCACTGACCAGCCCTGTCTTGCAGAGCAGGAAAGGTGCCAGAGCGTGGTGCTGCTCCCAAGCCATCTCACACACCACAGATAAAGACCCTCAGGAGGTCTGGGAACATTCAGTTCCACGGAAATCAGCTCAGAAAATGCTGTGGATGTCTTTGCAGGTTGGATGCTGGCAGTCAGCCATTTCCCTGCCCATAGCACTGGGCACCCATCACTCTCCCTGCTGGATTCTTGGGCAAATACAGCCCAGGAGCTAGCAGCAGTCTGCTGCCAAATTGAACATAAAATACCACCAGCCCTAGCACAGCCATGCTGTTGTTGCCTTTTCTACTTAATTGCCTTGGTCCAACATCCCTATTTCTGCTCACAATCTGTAGCCCTCTGACACAGTCACATAGCCAGCTGTCTCCTGCATCCATAATCACTCGTGATAGCACTGTTTTCAGGAGCAATCACTATGACCCTTTCACACATGAGCCAAATTCAGACCCTAAGAATGCAGATTTGGAGAGCTGCCCTGGTTTAACCAAGAGTGCTTGGGGCTACCCTCATGAGAAAGCATCAGTCTGTCATGACCCTTCCATGCTCCCAAGGGATTAGCAAAATCCCTCCTCATATGCCCTAACTGATATAATCAGGATTGACATCCTGACAGGTATCAGGCCATCCTGGGATGTTTGTTAAAGACAGAGGGATGTAGGCTTAAGTAATCTTCTCTAGAAGGAAAGCCAAAGAAACACTCTGGGGTGTTGACAGCAAGACCAAAATCCTTTCAGTTACTGCAAATGAGAATTGATCTGGCCTCTCAGCAGGGGATCCTTCTGCTCAGAAAGAACCATATTCGGGTGTGAATCATCCTTTCTGCTTCTCCACCCAAAACACATGACCATCAGAAATTTCTGTGAGGAACGAGATGTTTATGGATTTACATCACTGCTGCATATTGCCACGGCTGCCATCCTGATGCTAGGACAATGCACCCTGCTAGCAGTGTGCAGGGCAAATGCATCAGTACAAGTACCAGAGAATGCCATAAGGGAAGAGAGCCAGCAATCTGACACCTCGATTCCATAATAAACTGGAAGGAGCACCGTGCTCCACCTTCCTTGCTATCAGCAGATAGTAGGAGCATGCCCTGAGGTCTTCAGAACAAGGTAGAAGAAAAGGTTAAACAGCTGATCACACAATCCTGTGCTGGCTAAACCACCAGGACGCAGAAGAAAGTATTCCTGGTCAGCTTTGAACAGCATAATGAGGCCTCTCTACCTCCTTCTCAGACATGCAGCAAAGCACCAAGGAGTGAATTGGGGTTGGGACTGGGGTTACCTGGAAAGTTCCTTCCTCAGAAGGTCGCAGCGACTCCCATTCTGGAGAGTCCAGGAACTGGTATGGAAAGACGTAGTGAAGGAATTGTCCGTCCTGGCACACTCGGATCCTGCAGAGGATAGGTGAGGCAGACAGGCTTAGGCCACAAAACAGATGTCACACAAATCTGATAGCTCAAGCAGTGTGTCCCACCAAGGAGGAAAGAAACAGTTGTCTCACACGTCTCGTACCCTCTTGGGACAGCTGCAGGTGCTTTAGTGATGAGGCTATCCCTCCCTTCTCTGTGGGAAACTATTCCCCATACTCTGTTTTCTGTTTCTTGCTACAAAGACAGCCCTCACAGGGCCAATGCTTGGTCCTAACCCAGGACTTCTCAGCCCACAGCACTGCTGCTTTCTAGGTACTTCTAAGCCAGCCTGCGGCTCTTTGTACTTGTATCTTCCTCCTGTCTCCAGGATTGCATGAGGGCATTCCCAGTCTTGGTACTGGGAAGTCATTACACTCAGGATCCCCCAAAATCCTGCTGCTCATGGTTCCTCACAGATCACCCTGAGAGCTCAAAGATTGCTGCACATTACCTCTCCCTCTCTCTTGGCCTTCTAAGTATCCCTTTTGCCTACTTTTGCTACAATTGCCTGCCAGGGTCAAGGTCAACCGTGCACTCAGCTCTGCTGTGGCAATAGAGAAGGACCTGCACAGGCCTGAAGCAAGGACAATGCCAGGGCACTCTGGAGTTCTATTCATAGCTCTGCATAACCAGACTTGAGGCCTCTTGCTTTCCTGTCACCATCTACCCCTGTTGTACGATGCACAAAGGCAATTCTTGCCTTTAGGAGTTAAAAGATTTTGTTCACCTTTGGCTTCTTAACTGGCAGTGCTGATAAGATAAGCCTGGAAGGGTCAGAGATTGTAAGGCACATTTCCTGATCCAGGCATATTCTGCATTTCCAAGACCCCACCTGCTCAGTTTAAGAGAGAGCACCATAACAGCAATGCTCTGCTGGGTCAGCAAGGACCTCACAAGGCAATAGAGTGGGTACTAGGAAATGTAAATCCATTCCCATCTCCATGGAGCATCCTTTGCCAGCCAAGATGCATACTTCCCACTGCAAAAGAGAGCCCAACAACTACCCACCATCACCATCTTACTGTCTGTTGCAGCACTTTCATGCTCACAGGGTAGCATCACGTTACCCAGTGCAGGTCAAGACAGCACAGACTCTTCCCCATCAATATTATTTGCAGATCCAGTAAACTTCAGATCCAGCTGCTCACCAGAGATGTTTGGTAAGGGGAAGTGCTACTGGCAACACACATACCAAATTTCTCTCCAGTGCTTTGCCATTCAACATCCTGGTGGACCCAGGGTGCTTTTAACACATCTTAGAAAAAGGACCAACACCAAAAAAAAAGGGAAGATCAGTCATTCTTCTTTGCACACTCCCTCGCCAGAGAGGATTGGCCACTGCAGTTAAACAGGAACCCCAGGTGATGCTTTGTATTCCCAAAGGAAAATCCTTGTGAGACACAGTCCTGCAGCTCAGCACTGCTCCTATTTAGGGATCTTCTTCCTTTCCCATTCTTATGTAACATTAGTGCCACATTCCTGGCAGCAGACTGGAAGCCAACACTATTGCTATTTGCATGCATCTGGATTTTGCAAATCGTTAAGTGGATATGCTGCTAAAGGCATGCCACAGGATCTCAGGTGAACAAATGCCAGTACTTGATCAGCACAGTTCATTCAATCAAATCTCCAGTGCGACTGTCTGGAGGCCCCTGAGGTTCTCCTTGGTGGTCCAGAAGAAGGAATATCACAAATGCTTGAAAGCACAGGGAAAGAAAGACACCTGATTAGGTAGGATCCACCACAGGAGAATACTCTTTTGATGAAATGATGCTCAAAGTGAAAAATGTCAAAGCCCTGAGGGTTGGGGTGTCAGGAACAGGAACTTCTCCCTGAACACTGCTGGCCAGGGAGAGCAGGTGAACTGAGGCCTCAGCACACAGCTTTTCACATCACAGAGGTGTGTCTGGTACCCCCAGAGACCCCACATCCAGACACACTGCACTCCTGCCTTGAGAAACACATTCTCACAGCCAGTCTGCTCCCATCAGAAAGAAGATCACTTCAAAATGACAGACAGAGGGGTAAGGATTTATCAAAAGCATCACAAGTAAGGCTAAGCTGGCCACTTCACTGCCCAGAGCTTGAGTCTGCAAACCATTTCCTGAAATACTCTTAAGTTAGAAAAACAAAACAAAACTACCAGCCCAAAAAGCAAATTTCCCCCTTCCGCACAAACCAATGCATATCTCAGATCCTTTTCAGATGAAGGAAACAATCCTCATCCCAGTTTCTACAGAGGGTGATAATACAACAATAAGCCACAGACTTTGTTCAGAAATGGGGGAGCCTTTACCTGCCAGACAGCAGCAACGAGAGGCGGTCAATGGGCGTCTTGCCCTCCACCGCATAATTCTGGTCTCTGACTAGCGACTGCACCTGCTCTTCACAGCACTTCACAATTTCTTTGTAGACTTCCAGGGGGACCTGCAAGGGCAGGTACATGGTCTTGTAGAGGAGGTCAAACTCTTCTGGGATGGTGTTTCTGCGGAGCCGGTAAGCCAGGTGAGCCAGCTGAAGTAAGCAGGCGAGGACCAGCAGCATGTTCCAGATGAAGATATCCAGCCCACAAGCACTCAGCCAGCCCCACAGAGCATAGCAGAAGTAGCCTGGGGCCAGGAGGCCGAAGATATAGAGGGACCCAAAGATGCCACTTCCCCCCATGTAACCCAGGAGGACAATACAGCTGGCCAGCTGGTAGGCTGCTTCCTCCATAATCTCCTTCCAGGCATCACACACCGGAGGCTGGAGAACAGCCTGGTCCCAAGATGGGCTGTTTGTGCTCATCCTTCCCCACTCCCCACCCTCCCCAGCCGTCCTGCGCTCCAAATGAATTGTCATACACAAAGGGTGCTGCAGAGGTTGGAAACCAGAGCTGCTGGGTAGCTGTTCCTCCTCTTCTTCCCCTTGAGCACCGTCTGGTCCCACAGCAGTGCTTCAAAGCAACATGCTAAAAAAGTGCTGCCGAATGTTTTTGCACCCGAAAAATTCCAAAAGCGTTAGCTTCTCCTCTTTGTGGCTCACAAAGCGTCGGCTGGCCCCCTTCTTAGCCACAATGGTGGGAAAAGAAGCTGGCAAAGGTGAGGCCAAAAGAGCTCAGTCAGAAAAAGAGTCGAGGCCATTAGCTGGAAAACTCACAGACAGGACAGAGATCTCCTTGCACTGCCTGTCTCGCCTGCGCTGCAGCAAATGGAAAAGCGACCGTGAGAGAGCAGCAGAGGGAGCAGAGGGAGCTGGGAGTTGAGTGTGGAATGTGTATCTCTTGGCAGTTGAACGGAGAGAGACCCCAAATGGATAACCATGTTTGGAATTGAAATCCAAGGAGCAAAAGCAGCGAGGAGAACAGAGAGCAAGCATGCACCCGCTACTTAACATAACTCAGGCGGCCAGATAAGCCCAGCACAGCGCGAGGAGGGGAAAGGAGAAGGGAAAACAACCAGCTTATCGTAGCGAGCTCCAGTCACACATCGGGCTCTCCGCCGCTCTGCACTCCTGCAAGAGAGTGACTTTCACCCAGCACAAGAAAGGAAAAAGGTCACCCCCTTTTCCCACTGTGGCTCGTAACTGTGGCAGGGACTTAGCAAAAGAAGAGAGGCTGGCTCTCGATTAATACTTTCCAGGTCCTCTACAGCCTCCCTTTACTCCAGGGAGCTCCCTCTCGTGGGGTGTTTTAGATCAAGGGGCACAAGAAAAAGCTTTGCACAGCCAGAGAACTGTGAATGCAAGGGATAATAACTAGAGCAAACAAGCCTCTGGCACCCAGTTTCATCTATCATGAAGATGAGACTATCCTGCCAAAAGCTTTGTGACCGTGTAACACTTGGAAGCACATTTTGTGGGGAAATCCTTGTTGAGGGATTATAGGCTCTGTTAGGAAGCACCCTTGAGAAACCATCATCTTACATTCTCATTTTTCTAATAGCTATTTAGAACCTGCCCCAGACGTTCATTTAGCCCAAAGAGGACAGCCAACACTTCCCGCTCAGGTAACCCAGGACACAGGCACAAGAGGGAGTCTCTGAGGTCAGTCCTCCATGGTCAGCTACTCAAAACATGCATAAATGCAATTCCTCCCCTGCTTCAAGTAATACGTTATCAGTCACACAGGCAGGATCTGCCCCACTGCCAGGATGCAGTTACATTTCAAGCATTGACGCAACCCACGTGGTCTCCTGACACAGTATGAAGTCAGCCTGCATGGGTCAGTGGGGTAGAGATAGGGTTTCAAGGGTGGTCGTGTTTCAGGCCGAGCTTGCAGCTGCCCTGCCTAACATGCCATTCCCATTGGCACCATTCAGTTAAAGACACACTGATTGCCTCTCCTAACTAACAGTGCTCTGGAATAACACTGTCTCCCAGACAAGGCTGCAGCAATGCTTTATGGCAACCTTCAAGAATTCATCGTGATCTTGGCCAGTACGATTTTATTTCTGCAATGATGAGGCCACGTGCAATACAGAGCTGCATGGCTCCTGAGAGCTATCCTGGCGGGTTGATACATGGGAAGGAAAGAAGACAAATTTAGCTTTGCACAGGGTGAGCATAGTCCATTCAGAAAGGTGCTTTCTGTTAAGGGTAAAGCGAAACAGGGAACCTGGTCTACAGAAGCCCCTTAACTAAGTGAAGAAATAAATCCTAGCTACTGAAGCAGAACAACACTCATCTGCAAGTTATGAGGAAATTAAGAACTTTCTCTCGACCTTTTCTGCAAAGCAGGACAGATGATCTCATACCTAAAGCACCACAATAAAAATCTTGGGATCCAGGTTCTGTTTTTCATACCATTGCCATATACTCGTTATATGATCCCAACAACTTGTCTACCTTTAAGCTTCTGCAAAAAATCTGTAAGGAGCCTTCTCTCCAAGATAGGCTCATCTGATAAAATGGGGAGTTGGGATATCAAGATTGTGAACACTTAGGAGAAAGATACTTTACCTAAGATCTGTGAGACAAAACTGAACTGCTGTGAGAAGAAATGTAGAACTACATTAGAGGAAGCATCCTGAGAAGCACCATTGCAATTTCTCCTACCTTTTCGTACTACCAAAACCCTTTTGCAGGAACATCGAAGAACGTGGGAAAAAAGGAAGTTAATAATTTCATTCTTCAGTTAGGTAAATTCCTGAGTAAAAAATAAACTAGAACACAGTGTTAATGACTCATTAGGACAAGAAAGGCCTTCCTTTGACATCTTCCAGAAGATAAATAGTGATGTTGCAGTGATGCTGAAGCCAGCACCGTGGGTGAGGATGACCTGTTGTGATTTCTCTGTCAAAGGCACACAGGAAGCTTTCAACCCACAGCAATAAGAGCACAAAGCTGTCATTAGAAACTACACAACTTTTCTGCTGGGTCCCAATGTGACATTGTAGAGAGAATAATACAGCACTTTAAAAGGTAGATCTCTGAGCACACACAAGGGATTAACTTACTGTTTTCAGACTCAAATTTCTAAAACAAAGATTTGTAAAGTGATCGAACCACCAAGACTAAATCTTCCTTTCTCCCTTGACAGTACCATGGCCATACAGATCATCTTCACAGCACTTTCAGTTTTCCAGCCAGCAAAAGTAAAAAAACCTCTTATTACCAAAGAGACATTTTACTGTCATGCCTTGCTTTGGATTAGAGTAAGTGCCCTTCATCCCGGGACGCTGGTTCGTCAAAGACAAGTGTTCAAAAGCCAATACTGATTTAATGGAAAAAGGACATACCAAAGTTGAAAACTATTTGGAATGAAGATGGCAAGTTCATAGAAAACACCTGAGCAGCATTAAGACCCTTCCCTGGAAGTAAACACATAAGCATTACTATAAAATGTGTTTGTGAAGAAGAAAAACAGACATGTCAAGCTTTTCAGCACTGAAACAGGCAGTGTGGAAACTTCACTGATTTTCCCACTTAAAATGGACTCAAACATTAGCACTTAATATTTAGCTGCATGTGATGATGCAATGCAGGTACAGCCTGCACTATGTTTGGCAAATAAATCCTCTGTCCTTGAGAGCCACACAACACAGAGATTATCAGTCCCAAATCTCACAGCAGCTGAATGACTGGTTATTTTGCCCATCCCTTAGGAAGTCAACAGGTTCACTACTGATCCTGTTAAGCTGAAAACTAGTTTAATCACCTGTGTTGAGGACACTAAGACCTTGGCGGCTTGAAGTCAGAGAGGGTATAATCAAACACCTCTTTTTTGATTTATTATATAGTGCATTGCTGGCATTAGTCTGCAAAACTGTTACTTACACATGAATAAACACTGTGGCTCCAAAGTATATACACATTTGATTTACAGCTGTTGGGGAAGGTCTCAAGCCTACTCCAGACAAGCTCACAGTGAATTACAAAGGTTCAAAGATGGCATGTACTGTATTTAGTGGTGCTGCTCTACAGTTTAGTCAAGCTTCCTGCTACTGCCATGTTTCACACCCTCAAGGTACACACCACCCTGTGCAGGGCAGTGTCTGTCACCAACACTGTCAGTAAGTATTAACACAGAAACTCCCACTCCCTGAATGAAGCCCTGAATCCACTCCACAGGAATACCATAGTAAGAAATGAAGCCACTCAGTAAGGAATTTGACTACAAGGTTCTTCCGTTGTTGGTTGAAGCGTAGAGTTGTCCAGTATCCTTTCTGTATCTGTTGCACACAGGTACATCAGCATCCCACTCACATCCAAAACTTTCTAAAGTACTTGACATGCTTTTACCCTCATGGAGGTCTAAAACATCCCAATTCTTAAGTGAATAGAATTTATGTAAAATTGTGCAGGAATATGTTCTTTTCTTTTCTTGATCTGATATAAACAGTACTCCACTCTCACTTGGCCACTCCCTGCCCTGCTCTATTCTGTGGCACCATTTGTACAAAGCTGGTGCTCATCCATCTTTCAGCATTCTCTTCAGTTCATGCTCTGACACACAATGGTTCAACAACAAGTGACCTTATTCAACTTTCTACCTCAAGACAGTAATAAACACCAAGAAGAGCACCAGGTCCTGCTCCTCAAACAGCTACAGTGCCACAGGCAGCTTTGAATGCTTTCTGCCAGAGCCACACCAGCATCCCTACTCTGAGGCTGAAAGCCAGCGTGGACACAACTCTTGACTCCAGACAGGACCTTCAGAAAACATTCCCAGATGAAGAGTCTAACCTCTCCTCACGCAACTTATGAGTCTCAGCAGAGGCAGGACCAAGTGTCACATACTAAATGTTCACAGTCAAAAGCCACAAAAGCCACTGCAGTTCAGGATACACAGGGCCCAGCAGGCAGAGAAATGATCACGACTGCACTCACCCCTCCAGCAGGATCAAAGCCAGGAGAAAAATCAAGACAAAGCACAGACTTTGTCTCTTCAGTTTCTGAAAACTCATCAGGAGAAAAAGTAATTAGCAACGCATCTTCAGGAAAGTCAACTCACCACAAGAAGAGTAACATCAGGGTTGCACAATTACATATTATGAAGCCAGAAAAGCCCCACCTGTAACAAACCAGAAACTGCACCTAATATCTCTCTAGATTGTAAGAAGGAATCAAAGGCAACAACCATCCTCCCACTATCATACCACACAAGTGAAAGAAGCAGCCAGAAAACAAAAGCTCATGCATGCATAGCACAAGACCAACAAAACAAAAACTCAGCATAAAAAAAAGCTTTACTTTCAGGCAAGTAACTGTACATAAAAGTCATTTGCAGTGACAGGGAGCCATCCTCTGCTCCCTTTCCCTTGAAGAACTAGTGGCTCATGCGAGTTTGAGATGGGAAGTACCTAGTTTTTCATTTTTAAGAATGAAGCTAGGGTAAGGGTATTCAAAAACCACCAGAAGAATTCGAACACGGGGAAATCAAATACAGTTTTGACTCTAAGGAAGTTCCTTTCATAAGACTGTGGTCACCTTTGTACAAACATAGTTACAGCTAATGTCACAAACAGCACTACAGGCTTCAGCACAACTGCTGAAAGCTGCACAAGTGCAACACTCCTAGCATGATTTCACAATTTGCATCAGTGGGAAAACCCACCAAAGTCCTCTCTGTTCAACCACAGCACCACAGTTATCAGTGTTCCTATGTTAAAGATTAAGTAGGCTTTTCTCATTCTCTTGTTCCTGCAGCACACTGTTTTCAGTAAGGAGGGCGCTGCCATTTCTTTGCTTAAAATGAAACAGAAGTCGGGAACACTGGTCATTTTCAGGCTTTTATTAAGAGGAAAAAATATATTTTCTGTAGCAGCAGTCAAGAGCAAACAGTGGAAAAGCTACAGATGTGATCCATACTCCATCATTAAAGACTCTTTATAAATAGATTCTTTGTTTGTATTTGTTCTTTGAAGTAACTTGCAGAAATAATTTATTTTGCAGCTTTCCAGAACACAATCACACCAGAGACATCATCTAGAAGAGAAAGGAAACACAGCTTCACAAAACATGGATTTCCACTGGATATTGAGCAACAATTCAACAATCAACAAAAAAATCCAGCACAAACCCACAAAAACCAACTCCCATGTGCCCTAGCACCAGAAATCTAAACTGAGGTTTGGACCTCTTAGAAGGCAAGGGAGGCAGCACCATTCTCTATGCTGAAGCGCGACTCAGAGGCTGTGTACT
Organism: Dicaeum eximium; assembly: GCA_013396995.1. Lineage (NCBI taxonomy): Eukaryota > Metazoa > Chordata > Aves > Passeriformes > Dicaeidae > Dicaeum > Dicaeum eximium. The sequence goes on along the minus strand of VWZP01008072.1, from coordinate 1,083,057 downwards.
GCCAAGGCCTTCACCACCCTCACAGGACAGCAACGCTGCCTGAAAGGTCAATGAGGATTGCTCTGCCTTCTCTCTCATAAGGACAACACCATCATGAACAGTACTCTGGGCCTTCCAGTGGTACCAGCTGAGGTGCCAGGGCACTTCAGAGGCAGAGGTCCTGGAAGCTGTACTCACCCCACTCAGTCCTGCTCATCTCACTCATATCTTGAAGCCCAGAGCTCTCATACACTCTTTGTGAGCTTCAATTAGGTGCCCACAGTTTTCTTCTCCCTTCTCAATAATGCTGCAAAACAAAGAGATTTCCAGGGTTCAGCAATAAAATGTTCACTTACTTTTAGTCAAAGAAACAGAACTGACAAACTGTTGGGGACAATTAAAAATTCCTATTAGGATCAAGAGATTTTTTTTCTATCCTGTCCAGGGTAGTGCTGTTTTGGATAGTATAAAACTATCCAAAAAAGTTACCCAAGTCTGGAGCTGTGCAACTGTTAACAGGCCAGGATCTATTCTGGGCAAGTCCAGATGGGGATTTGTTATACAACACAAAGCTATCACATCATCAAGTATGCTGAGCTTGCCAGTTTCAAATTATTCGGTAGAGAAGCAACAAGATTTCTTCAAAGTAAGAAAACTTCTCCAAAAGTAAGAGAACAATACAGAACAGGTTAATCAGTAAATGATATTTTAGTCCAACTTCAGTTGCAATTTAAGGACCCTGAAGCAAAAAGCAAAACAAAATACAACACCTGTCCAGCTATTGTTGAAAAAATGATTCACCATATATGGTAACTTTTGATGTTACTCATCCATCCAAGTAAGAGCCTCTTATTGTTGATATAGCACTTCAAAAGCACTTCAGACTTGCTTTTTGAGTGAATGACACAACTGTTTCGTTTTCTTCTTAGGTTTTATTACAATCAGCATGAACACATCCCCTGGCTGCCCAAGGCAACTCCGTCTGACCAGTAACATCCATCCTACCATCCTTTTCTTAGGGGGCCTTGGATTCGACTTCACTCTACCACGTAATTAGACATGCTCCCCTAAATTTAGAAAAAACAGTCTGCAGTATTATTTCACCTACCAAACACCATCTATACCACTAGCAAAGTAAAAAACAAAAAAGAAAAAAAAAAGAAAAAACAAGAGAACTTGGTAATCAGATTAAAGTTTGTTAAACTTTAAAGATTCACTGTCAAAGGAGCTCCATTTTGAGGGTGCACTGCATACCATTTTAAAGGTCCTATGACCATGACTAAGCCTATAATTACCAATGCAGCTACACAAGTCACTGTCAAATTTTGAACTTCTCTGGGAAATGTCATCCTCTGAGACTCAAAAAACCAGAGTATTTTGCTTTATTTATAAGAGAACGTAATTTATACTCAGGTGAACAACAGAGAAGTTATCACCTGCCGGTACGTGTTGCTTCAATCAACAATAGCGAAGGTTTACAAGCAGCATTAAAAGCTGATCTTTAAAACGTGTTTTAAACACGGGCTATGAGGTTTTAAACTCTTCATTCCTAAATTATCCTTTTAAGACAGTTTCCTCTCTTTCTCCACACTCTCCCTCCTCCCTCGGAAGCTCCAGCACCCTCCGTCCGGGGTGGGGAGAGCTCCCAAAATGCCGGGCGCAGGCTGGCAGGGGCACAGACTGCTGGAAGGGCGGGAATCCCGGCGGGGCAGGGCGCACACCGGCGGAAGGGGGAATGCCCGGGCGCGGAGGGGCGGCCGCGGGGGCTCGGGGCCGGGTCCCTACCAGGCGTCCCGCGCCTTCTTGGTCTCGGGGCAGGCGCAGCAGGGCTTCAGCGGCTTCTTCTCATCCCGCGCCTCCCCCGCGCCCTTGCCATCGCAGCTGGCGGCGGCCATCGAGGACATGGCGGGCAGTTCCCAGCAGCCTCAGCCCGCGGGGCGAACGGGCCGGCGGCTGCCGTGCGAGCGCTGCTGGTTCCGGGAAGCCTCCCCCGCCCCTTCCCGGCCCGCGGGCTGCTGGGAGGGAGGGGTAGGTGCGGGCCCTCCTCCCGCCGGCTCCCCCGCCTCTTCCTGGCCGTCACCCCGGGCCGAGGGCGGGCGCTGCCACGCAGTGGCGGAGCGAAAGTGACATTGTCCAGGGACAGTCGGAACTGAACGAGCCTGGAGGGGAAGGAGGGAGCGGGCAGCGGGGAGGAAAAATGGCGTCGTCAGGCGAGAGCAGCTGGCTCCCGCCGCAGTCAGCAAGAGCAGCAAGTGACGCCCTCGGCTCTGCCTGCGCCGCGCTCCGCACTGAAAGTTGTGGCCAGCCACCTAAATTTCTTTCTTTCTACTCAGCCAGTGGGGGAAACAAGATCAGTTCTTTGTGGGAGTGGCTACAGCACAGTCACCATCACTGGGAACATTAATGTCGCGGTTTCATGGCAGCGGCCCAGCAGGGCCGGCCCTTGGTATTGCTGCTAAAGGATGTGCTCTGATGCTTGATCTTTTATGCTTTCAAGCCTAAGCGACAAGAAGGGATATTTAGTTTGTGAAACAGAGAGCAACTAACAAACTCCAAGTGCTGTCCATTCTTGACTTGCTTCAGTGATCTCAGACCTGGGGGGAGAGTAACAAATCTTGGAAAGAAGAATGTGCACTGATATTGGACACAAAGAATGCAGAATTTACAGGCCACAAGGACATCTGGCAGAAATCCCAAGATAAGGAAGAAAGTAATAAAGCCAACTCAGCAATTGTGTTAAAATAGCTCCAACTGGGTAAAAGTTAATTCTGGTAGGGGGAGATGTTGATGACCAACTCATGTACCACTGACCCCAGAAAGCCACTGACTCAAGTAGAAGACTGAGCGTGCAGACTGTTTAGCATGAAAAGTGAGAAAGATACAGAGTATCTTTCTATATAGAATAGAAAGATCCAATAGAAGATAGAATACTAATTAATAAGAACTATGTAGCTTGTAGGCAATGAACACTAATTCCTTTGTTTGCTAAAATGTGTAAATAGTACAAGCTTTGGTAGTTGGTGTGCTTGATCTGTGGAATACCACGGAACACCCAGGCTTGCACAACTTTAAAATAAACAATCAATGTCTCCCTTTAGTATGTCTCAGTTGTTGCACACCAGGCAATGAATCAGATTTTTATGGACAACAGCATGGGCAATAAGGGAGAAGATACAGAGCAGCTTTTCCTTTCTAGTCTGTCCCAAACCAAGGCATCAATAGCCACTCTTGCCTTTTAGATCTCTGCCACATACAAGCCACAGCTTGATTGTTAGGCATAGTCTGTCACCTCCCAGTACTACATTTGTGTTTGCACCAGTCCTGACGACTCCAGCGTGATACTTACACATATTAGACTGGCAGGCACACTGCAGACCAAAGGGATACCCCACACAGGTAATGGGGGTAAGGCAGGGCAGCAGTGGATGTGACACTGCTAAGACCTTACAAAGGGAAAAGATTAATATGCCCACTGGGATGCAGCTGCTGTGCCTTTTAATGGGATGTTGCAAGAATTTAAAAAAAAAACCCCAAAACTGGCCATTTCTATCGTCTACTAAGGGTATCCAAAATCATAGGAAAACTGACAAGAACGAGGAGGAGCAGAAAGTGTCATGTGACACTCACTCACTCACTCACTCACTCACTCACTCACTCACTCACTCACTCACTCACTCACTCACTCACTCACTCACCTAATCAGCCACCTGAATATCCATGGATCCCTGCTCAGTAGCCTGTTCCACACAATGCCATTTCTCTGGCAAGGTTGTTCAGGAGACCTGCGCCCACGCAGCCTCCTGGTTCAGCACACGTGCGTTGTGAGGCCATGCAGCCAGGTGATCTGATGATCTGGAACATGTACAGGTTGCACTTGTTGACCAAAATATGATTTTCCCAAATTCACACAAACATACTGCAAGATAAAAGCCAAGACTGAAACATCTATTAAAAGCACATATCAGTTCTCCAAGTGCCTTGTTCCTAGTTTGTTAAACATACTAAGCATGTTTTCCTTTAAACTTAAATAGCTTTGTCTTTCCTTCCTGAAACTTTATCTGCTGGCCACTTTCCAAAGGCCTAGGTAGGGCTGTTGACAGCAACACAAACTCTGAGGGAAAGACTGTAATAAAACCTCCAAGAGGGTTTCTCAAGTTTGCAGTTGAATGATATCTTTAATATAGCTTTTGTACTATTAAAAGGAAAGTTGGAAAGACATTGATTTGGCCTGTAGAAGCCAGGAAAACACAAAACAAAATACATCTTATACTCTGGCCCAAGTTATGGAATACCAAGGGCAGAGGGAGGTTATAATTTAGTCATCTTGAGAGATGACTTCAGATGGGTCTGCACAAAGGTATGGCCTCTGAAGACTAAACATCTCTGGAAGCAGCATTCCACTCTAGCAGCCTTCCAAACAGATTAAGGAGGAGCACTGCTATTTTGGCCATGCTCCCTGCAGGGTAACCATTTGTAACAGAATTGCCCCAGAAGAAGGAACCATTTCTTGGTGGGATGAAAGGACAGAGATGGGAAAGGATGAGAAGGAAGAGAATAGCCATGGTTAATGCATTTTGATACTGATTGCACCAATTTGGAGTACAATGCAGAGGTGAGACGGCAGCCATTTCTCTTCTGACATTGTATTGTGCATAAGAATTGACAGTTAACTCAGTGATTTTTGTTTTCTATTTGTCCTCTGCCTGCTGACAGTGGCAAAAGAATTATGTTAGAGAGCTATGTGTCAGAATGGACAGATTTATCCAGCAGTCAAGGAGGAATAGCTAAGGGCAGGCTACTGAGATGAGATTGCGAGAAAATTGTCAGAACAAGTACCCAGGAAAAAAAGATCGAGTGAAAATCTCAGTCTCTAAGAGAGCTAATGAAAAAACACCCTCCCCTCAAGCTGCCATATCATTTGGCAGCCTGGTGCCACATGTGAAAGTACAAGGACTGCAGGTACCAGTGGACATTGACAGCTCTTGACTTAGAGGACTAATGGGTGAAACAGGGAGAGACTACCCAGCTGTTATGGGTTTCCAAATTATTTCCCCTGCAGAGCCCTTTATCAGAACTGAAGAACATACTGAAGAACAGAACTGAAGAACATGAGCAGTGGCTCATAATGTGTAAACATCACAGCAGCACTGCAGTCATTGCCGTTGGCTTCCTGTGTCTTCAGTTTCACCCACTAAAAGAATGGTTACCCAAATATGTACTTGTCTCCAATGGACAGATTCTTCAAGGAACCTAAAAAATGTATTTACATTCATTATTACTGTGAGGTTGGGTAAGTCCCTATCAATGTCAGTTGAAAGTAACAGTCTGGGGTAGTCTGGGGTTTTCCAGATTTTTTACATTTCTTATATACATGACAGAAGGTAAATTAAGCTGTGGAAATTTTGTGTGACGAAACTGAGCTGAAGGTATTTTGATATCTTCCATGTAGTGCCTATTCTGGGAACCACTTTATCATCTTGAAAAAAGACACCTGTTCAATATAGTCTAAAGAAGTTTTTTTGGTTTTGAGTATAAACATAAGACAGCCAATGCTCCAGCAGCCCAGTGAACCATATGCTGTATTTTATTGTCAAAGAAGTCGTTTGTGTTTTGTGTCAATGCTTAGATAATGTGAAAATAAAGGATTTCAAAGCTCTCAGCAAGATGTCTTGTCAGGACCCTGCTGCCTCTTACATTAACTGCCCAAGAACAGGATAGAGTTTCTCTTTCTGATCAGTGTTGCAGACCTGCAACTACCAAATGCTATCACTCAGCAGTGGGACCAGAGAGAGAATGAATGCTGAGATAGAAGGGCTTGTGCTCCAATCTAGTACAATGGAAGAGACTCTAAGATGATTATTTACACCCCCTATAAGCTTCAACTCCATCTTTATGTGAAAGCAAGGGGTTTGAACACTGGACGGTATCACCTCAAGCAGCAGTGCACCAGTCCCTTCCCAGACTGAAGAGGCAAATCCTCATGTTTCAGGACTACAGCCTGAATTCTGTACACAAGGATTCTGTACCACATGACTAAACCAACACCACCTTGGAAGTTAGTATGGAGGGAGTCTCCTTGCATACTGGCAAGCAAGCCCTTAAAAACACAAGAGAAGAATCAAGATTACTTTAAAGGCTTTTTTTCCTCTTGAATGTTCTATAAAGCCAGTACTGCAACAGATCATCTCATGCCAGAAACACAGCCAAATCTTCAGAGCATCAGCCTGGAGGTGGAAGGCAGATTGAAAGAATGAAGTCACTTTCCAGTTTAAAACCAAGAGCTGCTGTCTCTAACAGCAAGACTTGGCCCACAGCATCCTAGACATTCTGGGGTCTCATGCTAGGACCAGGACTCTGGCCCCACCCTCCCCAGTAAAGAAGACAGTGACCCTCCTACAAGCTTTGGAATAAACTTATAAGGTATTAATGCCTTCCTCACATTGTTTTCTGCACACCTCTCACCAGTTTGTGCTGGGATTGGGACTATCATCACTTTCATATTATGCCCCTTCTTGTCACTGTCCACTGAAAGCTTATCCAAACATATTAGTAAAGATTAGGAATTTTCCATGCATGCAACGCTGCAAAATCTGGATCAGCGTGTTCAGTGTGCAGTCTCTCTGGTAACAAGGCAAAAGAAGGAAGCTGGTGTTTTGTTCTGTGCCACAAAATAACCTGCCTGCCCCACATATGTTAGAAGCAGCAACTATGAGCCTTTAGACACAAGACATGTGGCAGCTTTTCCACAATGCATTTAAAGGCTGGTCAGGCTTATTTCAGTGCTTGCTGGGGTGACTGACCAGCTGTTCCCTTTTGTGGAGGGAACACCCATGAAAATCAGAGCATTTTGGAATAAATCTCATTGCACAGATTTGTGAAAAGGACAGGTGTTTGCACTCAAATGGCTGCATGTGTTACTAACACAACAAAAGAGCAGGACAGAAGAAGACAACTGTCTGTTTTCTGATAGTCTCTACACATAATAACTTAGAAAATTTAATCTGCATTTGGGAAATAACATCACTTGTCCTCCAAAAGATATGAATCTGCAAAGGACTGTTCCTACACTGCAGTCAGACTTGCTGGTTTTGGGTAAAAATCAGAAAAAAAATAGCCCAGGTTTAAAAGCACTTAGGCATGAAGCAGATACACATTAGTCACCCATAGGAATTTTTCTTCTCCCAATATTGCAGTTACCCAAGGCAGTGACCTGTAAAGATCTTTCCAAAGAGGAAACATCTTCCATTCTCAGTTCTCATGTCTTGAAAGAGCAAGATTTCCAAACTTCTGCAAAAAGACCTATATGAATTGTCAGAACTGACCAGAATCAGACAGCTGAGCCACTGTTAATATAAAACACTACATGCATCCATCTCCAATTAGTCACCTTACAAAAAGCAACTGCTGCCTAAGGTCTGCTCTTGTACATCACAGCAAACCTCATTCAGAGCCCAAGTCCAGGAGCCTGTGTACTAAAGAAAAAAATCTCACTGTAGTTCCATAAAATCCTCCATAATACAGCTTCTAACCTTGATCAGTTCTGCTGCAAACTAGGCAGTGTTTCTGCAACTCTCATGAATGGTGTTAAGCTGTCAGTCAACTGAGAAGCAACAAAACTGTAGGTCCACTCCTCTTCCACTGCACACATTCCATTTGTCCTTTTTTTCCTGTAAGTGTTGCTGCTATTAACAATTTTATTCTACTTGATGGTATGCCATTTTGATGCCTGTGTCAGTGGCAAACCTGGCTTGTTTGAATCTATTCGAGTCTCTCGTGATCATATTTTATGAAATGTGAAGCTCCACTACAGAAAATGGTTTAACATTCTCAGTGAACTGCAGGACCTAACTGGAAGCCTGGAAGGAATCATTAGTATTTACAAATACATGAGTCATTCCATATTTGAGATATCACTGACTGCAGCTGCGTACTTTTATGTACTCACATTCCAGCATCTCACTTCTTTTAAATATTACATCAAGACATATGCTGTGCAGTGCTGCAAGCTGCTTATAAAGAGCCTGCAACACCACATACCTTCTGAATCCATTCAGAATCCCCACAGTTGTTTTTCAAAGTTACTAGATAATGTAGGAAGTTCAGTCACTCTGAAGCCATTTGTTTCACATCAGTGGTCATTTTAGATTTCAGCTTTGAACACCTCATTAATTTGTACTTGTTTTCTTCTGCTTTTCTTCTTCTCAAGGATCTTTAGAATCCAGGTTCCCACCAAATCAATGGGACTTGACTATCAAGTGCTTAAAGTTCAGATTTTAAGAAGCATAAGAACATCTCCATATGCAGGTGGAGAGATTCTCAAGAGAGCCTACTTACACTGATATCTTCCTTAATACATTATGTATCTGGAGTACAATTATTTTTTTAAAAGTGACATGAGAACATATGTCACCTACATGGCAGAAAATTTCATCTAAACGCTCAGCTCAAGTCCACATCCTGACTATTTTGCCATGACTTTCAATATGTTGTGCAGTATTTTATCTAAGTACTGTCTTAGGTTGGTACTTACTCTGTATAACTCTACATTTTAATCCATGCTTCCTGTGTGGCCTGGCATTAACTGCTCTAGTCCCTTATTTTAAATGAGAATGGATTCTTCAAGGTCTGGTTCTCTTCTAGGGATCCATGCATACAAAGACTTCGTATCAAAGAGAGGATGTTTCCAGATCAACATGCTAGAGGCTGAGTTCTTATCATGTTCTCACAGTCAGTATGTCAAGACAATGATGATGTTCTCTAGATCCTGTTTGGTTTAGTCTCCACCATGTGAGACTGGGAAGTGATGTGGGAAGGAAAGTTCCCCAATCCTTCCCTGTCTTTGCCTGCACGCCTGTGTGCATGCAGGCAGAGGGGAAAGATAGGGGAACTTTCAAGACTGAAGAGAGTGCAGGCTGTGTTCTCTTACATGAGGGAAGTGATACCTCTACATCTTTCCCCAGTCCTTGAAAGGGCTCTGTTGAGACCCCATCTGATTTGATTTTTTTTCTTCCAATGGCCCCAGTGTCCTGTCACTGCTTCCTCCCCTTTTTATCTCTGGTAGGCCTGAACCCCTGGGCCCCTGGATGGGTGCTAGCCCTCACCTGACCTTCATCTGGTAGACTGCAATTAAAGCTGAGAGGTGATAAGAAAATGCTGAAAGCTTTAATAGATTGTATTAAGATTGTGTTGCAATAATTGTTTAAGAGTAAATAAGAGTGTAATATATGGAAGAGTTATACTGTGTCATAATAGCTGAAATTAATCTCTGCAGCACTTCAGATATTTAATTTCTGTGAAAGGAGTGGCTAAAATAGTCACAGAAAATCAGGAGTTTTTAATGCTCACTTCAGATCAGGCAAGCACAAAAATTCAGTCCCAAGTAAAGTGTCTTAACACATTGAAACTTGAAACCTGCAAGCTAACACAAAGGTATTGGCATTTAATCCTCTGAATATTACATGAGAAGAGTGAGAACATTAGGAATTCTCTAGTTCCCTAAGGAGTTCAATCCAAGATCATTTTTCTCCTGAGGCAAGACAAGATGCCCGAATACAGCCCTGCAAATCATCCAAATGTCAGCTCTGTTCTTTAAGAATAGTAATTTAAGAAGATGACCCAATCCAAATGAAGTAAGTATATGAGTGTCCTCCAGAGGCTACCTGAAATATTGGTAAAATTTGGATTTTGTCACAATTTGAACCATAGGCTGAAAAGGTCCTTAATTCTGCCCTTTTTTTCTTATTTTTAAAGTGCCAATCAAAATCATTACAGAAGTCTTTTACTGGGCTTTGAAGAGAATTCTTTAATTGTGATCACAAAGTACTACTACTTCATTTCCTTTGACCTTTGACTTTTTAGGCTATCTTCATCTGTATATTGTTTTTATTACAGGAAATGTGCCCACAGTCATACTAAGAAAAAGAAGCCAAGAGAGAACAGGTCTCCTATAGACACTTTGATCCTTTTTTTTTTAAATTTCAGCTGTTGCATGAGAAGATGCCTCTCTTAGCATGGCTCTTAGTAAAAACAGCATGAATTAACCACAGCGTTCACCTTAGTGAAGCTCCATTTACCACGATCAGTACTCCAAGGCCATTTTTACAAAAGATGTCATAAGTTACAAGTGAGGTACTCCACAGTGGTTACCATGCCTTACTATAGTCAAAGGTCAATATAGAGACAAGGTCTCAATCCACAAAGCAGTACATTTCACAGCATCTGTCTCCATTTTTTTGAGACTTACCTCTGCTTTCCAATGGGAATAGTGACCACATCTTCCCTCCTCCTTTTTGCTGGCTGGAAGGAAGCCTCCCTTTTTCTGGATTAAAAACTTAGCAATGACATTGACTGCAGCCTTGTGCTGCTGCCTTCCTTTTGAATCACACACCTGGAAAATATGTTTATTATACAAAGAGAGTAAATTGTGTGGAATGGACAGGGAAAAAACAGGAATCCAAAGGAATAACCTTGGATGGGTCCGAATCTATTTTACATCAGTTCACATTTGGATACAAGAGCTGAACTGGTGGCACCCAGGTTAGAGCCTGTGATGGGCAGGACCGTACACGGAGGAATTGTGACATCCTGTGGCAAAGATGGGAAATGGCACACTAACGGTTACCTATTTTAAATAGATTACTTTTGGAACTTCCGGATAGCAAAGCCTCAACAATGCTTTTAAGGCCAGAACTTTGTTGCCCCTAACTTAGATTTTTTTTTTTAATATCTATAAAACGTCGCCACAAAGTATCACAGGCATTCAGCACCATGACAGTGCTGTCATTTGACCCCTGCTAAGAGCAGAAGATGACCATCTACAGAATGAAACTTAAAGCCAGATGGATGACGTCTTGCTAGGGGTTTCACAGATTGTCATGGAATGCAGGATAAAAGTCACATTCAAGAAACCCAGTTCCCTCCCAGGCTTCGGAGGAGAGAAGCACAACATCTTTGTTTTATCCTCCCTAATCCTGCCTTTCCACACCCTTCCTCACTTTTTCAGCTCCTCACCCAGGTCTCCCATTTTCTTGTCCAAACCTCTTCAGTTCTGCTCTACTGGCTGCTCACCCTGTCTCTCCCTCCTCCCTGTGCCACACTGGTTCTCTACCACCCCACTCTCCTACTATTTTTTCTTTGCTCAGCCAGCCAAGTTTCTCCTCTAAAATCACGCATTCATGTCCAATCCATCTTGTCTTTGTTCAGCTACTGCTCTGCTCCCAACTAGTGCTTTAATCCTACCCTGCTAAATTTTCTACTTCCCCCTGTCTGATTTTACAGTTCAAACACATCAGCAAATCATCACAGCATAACAAGTCCATCAACAGAGTAGCAGTAGTTCATCTTGCAGCAAATTACACCATCTTATCTCAAGGTTAATGTGAGGTAAAATTAATTTGGCTCAGCTTTTGTCACAGGCAGCTAAACTAGTGCACTTTTCTGCCATTTTGCAACATGCAAAGTTAATCCACTCAGACATTGTGCAGTAACTCTCAAGGGTGTGGACAGTTTACTCATACATCTGAGCACCTGGTGTGCCCTACAGCCAAGTGGCTAGAAAAAAAAATATCCAGATAGACAACACTCCAGCTCACCAACAGAGTCTTGTTCAGGAAAAGTTACTAATGAAAAAATACCACCAAAAACCAAAACCCAACCCTATGGCCCACAGATCTAAGCAGAAAGCTCATCAGTCAAGTTTTTTTTGGTAGGAAATAGGAATCTTTTTTGATTGCTTACAGTTTAGTTGATTGCCGCTCACTTTCACCAGAGCAACAGGATATGTTCTTGACATACACAGATCAATCTACCAGATAAGCTTTGAGTCCCTTTTCTAAAGTACTGATCATAGACAAGATTGCCGAAGTTTAATGCCTGGGATCAAATATTTCCTCAGATCCTTGTGTATTTTGGGGTCTTTTTCTGTGGAAATGTGTGGTTTATATTAAAAACAAACAAACAAACAAATAAATAAACAAAATCCATTCAGACCAAAGCTCACCACTTTGCCCTCGCAGTGCATTCCAGAGCACACAACAGTGTGCTAGGAGCCCTGGCCAGGTCTCACACAGCTTCAGGTCCACAAGAATATGGAGATTTCAGGAAAAGAACACTCAATACGGTATTAATCAACACAACTTGTAACACTTGTAAGGCTGTCCACTGTTTATACCTGTAGTTCACAGAGATTTCTTAGAAATATAGTTTAAAATTAGCCAATATTTTACCCACACGCACACTCTAATCAAAGCAAGTTCCATGAACCTGAACCTTGAGCTTTTTTACCCAGCCACATATACCTGTCACCTCCCATGAATGAGTACCCCTCTTCAGGCAGCTATGCAGTGACCTGAAAACTTTTATCTTTTATTTTTTGACAAGTTACTTTTCAGCCACATCACTCTCCAGAGTTCGTTCCCTAGATAGTCTTTCAGGTGCCAACACTCGGCAAATCAGAGGCAGCAGAGTCAGGCAGCTCAGGGTGAACAAAGAAAATCATCTCACATTTAGTCCAGTTTAAGGCAGTAAAAGTTAATAGTGGGGACTGCACCTTTTTGGTTGTAGATGACTCCAGAGAGTACTTATCTGTTTGGCTATGCCCTGGCATCTTGTGATACTCTCAAGAACCCATTTAGTTATTCCATTGTTCTTTCTCAACTTGGTTTCCATCTGGATCTATTCCACAGAAGAAAAAAAGAAGTCCAGGACACCTGTACTTAGTCATCTCTGAAAACCTTAAAGTGGAAAAATATCAGAGGGTGGAGCCAACAAAGAATAATTTTTTGGCCAAAGTACCGTTTACACACCTCATTACCCCAAGGCAGATGTTCAGCATGGAAGAATTTCAGCATGGAAACCGTGGAGTTTTAATGAAGTAAGATACAAGAAAGGAAAACTGAACTTGAGAAATGCCAGGGAACTCTATTAAAAAGTGACTTTTGTTGCCACATCAATAATTATAATAAGGTATCACATTGTAAAGCTCTTTAGTAAAATGAGGGTCTTTACAGCCTGCTGGGTCAATCTTTAGGGCATGGATCAATCCATTGTGGGAAGTCACATCCAACAGATGTACAGATGTAGATGGTGTCTGTCAGAAACAAAGCTGTGGCAGCACTTCTTAGTTCAGACACATCTTCAGTTGACCCACTAACCTAAAAAAATTGTTGCTTGAGGCAAGGGATGTCCCTTTAATAAAGTAAACCAGCATTCAAAGTTGAATTGCCTACAAGTAAATTCACAGAGCCAAGGAATTTGGAACTACAGTCCTAAAGTTGCTCTCCTGTAATGAGGTACTGAGGGGCCAGTATTTTATGTCAGACTTGACAAGCTGTGAATAACCCCTTGATATACAGTTTTATACACAAAAGAACCAACACAAGGGACTTGCTTCAAGATTATAGACCGAGAAGGCCCTTTTGCAATTTCTTTGCTTTTTGTGTCCCATTCCAAGGCAGCATTGCCTGCAAATCTCCTTATGTTCACAAAAGCATTAGCCCTTTCTGGTTTTAACATTTAGCATGAAGAAGCTTCCAACTTTGTTTCTTACAGAAAAGGATGGGCTCCTCCTTGAGGAAACAGCAATGTTTTGCAAAGCATGATGTTTATTTGTAATGCTTTGTACATGCCTCTTGAGATGCTCTACAGATGAAAAAAACCCTGCAGCCTCTCTGGGCAGTACACACCAAGCCTATTTTCACAAAACCAGAGAAGCAATTAGGTTGGGAAAGACCTCTGAGATCACGGAGTCCAACCTAAGACCAAACACCAGTGTCAAACAGACCATGGCACTGAGTGCCATGTCCAGTCTTTCTTTAAACACCTCCACCAATGGTGACACCACCACCTCCCCATGCAGTCCTTCCCAATGTCCAATTCCTCCTAATGTCCCATCTAAACATCCTCTGGCACATCTTAAGACTGTGTTCTCCTGTCTTGTCACTGGTTGCCTGGGAGAAGAGGCCAACCTCCACCTGGCTACACGTTCCTTTCAGGGAATTCTAGAGAGATAAGGTCACCAAGCCTCCTTTTCCCCAGGCTAAACAACCCCAGCTCCCTCAGCCACTCCTCGTAGGACTTGGGCTCCAGACTTTTTAGCAGCTCCCTTGCCCTTCTTTGGACTCGCTTTCACCACTTTATAGCTGCAGAAGTCCTAAGTGACAAGAAGCAAAGCCAAGAATAAGAATATCCAGGCTTGAATCCTGTCCCTAACTGTAACTGCTAAACCAGATTTCCTAAGCACTAAGCGAGGGTCCCAGGGAGCACCACATGAAACAACTCCAGCAGCTGCTGCTGAAAAGCAAAAATACACATGTCCTTCCTTTCCCGGCCTCGCTTGTGCCCTGTCCTCCTCCAAGTCCAGCCACATTCCCGCCCCAGCGCCGCTGCCCTGGAGGTGGGACAAGATGGAGGCAGCAGGGCGAAGCCTTAGGGCTCTGCGGAAAGCGGGGGCGGGGTGCTGGAGAGAGCAGGAGCACAGGCAGCGGCCCGCCTCGGGCAAACCGCGAGGGGCGCGGCTGCCCCCCGGGGAGAGGCACGACCCGCCGCCCTCATGGCCGGGCAGGGCAGGGCCCGGCCCGCAGCAACGCCCGGCCGCAGGGGCGGGACATTCCCGGCCCCGCCCGCCCGCCGTGGCCATGGGAACGGCGACCGTGCCAGACCCGCTCAGCGGGCGCGGGCTCCCGGCCGGACCTTCGGGTGCTCCTTCGGTACCGGGCCCGGCCCGCGGCCCTACCCCGCTGCAGCCCCGGGCGGCGGCACCGGTACGGCCAAGGCCGAGCCCTTCGGCGGGCGCGGGGCCGGGAGTTGGGCGGGACGGGCATGAGGCCTCCCCCTGCCCCAGGGCCCCGGGGCTGTCGCCGAGCTCGGCACGGGGTGGGTGCCGCCCGAGCAGCGGGCAGGCGATAGAGCTGGCGGTTCCAAAGAGACTGGGACCGTGAAATATTTGCTGGAGCAAAGCCAGCTCTGTGTCCCAGAGGGAAGCGTCACGTACAGTATGGTATTTCCACTGATTACCATCGTACCGTGCCTTCCTTTTAATGTTTCATGTCATCACGTTTTCTGTTCGAGTTGATGGTGCCTCCAAAGAAAGCAGATTTTTCTACTAGATTTTTCACCTGTATCTTCCACAGAACAGTAGGATTTCAGCTCTGAGGCTCGTTTCCATGATGGTGACATCTGTTTGATTCAGAGACGTATATTTCAGTTCTTTCTTCCTAGTTGTTTTATACTCTCCAATAGACGGACTTTTAAAGAGGGAAGTGGAGCCTAATGATTTGTGCTGATTCCTCAAATATGTAACTAGTTCCTTTGTGAACATTTGTTCACTTGTCTTTCAGACCCTCTGTACACACCGTGAAGTGAGAAGGACCCTCCAAAGTCAAATGTCCATGCTCAACTTGGTGATAGACTGGTAGGTGTTGGCCAGTGACAACTCACATGTTCACCTTTTTCTGCAAACACATGGGTAGAAACTCTCTCTCAGTCCTAAGCTGCTCCCTTAAAACAGCAAAAATACAGAGCAGAGAAAGGAGTTTTATCTAAAACATGCCACCACAAGGAGTAGCCATGATTGCTGGTGTCTGGTGACTCTGTAACAGCAGCCTAGAATATACCTGGCTTCATG
Source organism: Dicaeum eximium (assembly GCA_013396995.1). Classification (NCBI taxonomy): domain Eukaryota; kingdom Metazoa; phylum Chordata; class Aves; order Passeriformes; family Dicaeidae; genus Dicaeum; species Dicaeum eximium. The sequence continues at coordinate 1,067,456 of VWZP01008072.1, read as the reverse complement.
TTCTGAGTAATTTCCTAAGTTGTGTGTCAGTATTTTAATAGACTATCTTCAAATGTTGTTAACTATAGCTTGTATATGTTACTTAGATCTAATAAAATAAGTGGGCAGCTGCTGGGCTGTTGTTCAAGCAGAGCTGTCATTTCACACATCTCCTTACTTACCTTGGGAGATACTTAGACTATGGATCATTGTAGCCTACTTAGACTAAAATGAAATATCTAGCAACATCTAAGTAGCCAATAAAGAGTGCAAATCCATGCTGATTCTTCATACAGAATTAGCAGAGTTTAACTTCCTAGCTAATCCTTACCTGGTTACCCCATGCTTAGCTTCCTACTGCATTTGCTCCCCTGCTGTCAGTATTCCCCTTAGTAGTTTAAAACCAGTGAGGGCACGTCTGTGGGGGCTGCAGTCACACCTTCAGACAGCAGTGATTGATAGCTGCATGGGATGCATACAGGTAGAATGCCAGAGGAAAACAGACTGGCTGCAACTGCACAATGAATTGGATTTTAACAGAGTCCTCCTGAAGCTGTGCGTGTGACTGAGGCTGCAAGGCAGATATTCTGAACTCAGACTTCATTGCTGTACAGAAAGGAGAAAAGCCCTAAGCAGCTTTCCAACAATGGAGTCAAGGAACATTTTTTTTTTAAGAATGTTGCTGGATATCTCTTACTCCGTTATCTCAGAATATTTCTTATATCTGCATGAAGACAAAAACGTATTTGTCTGCCTCTCCATAGAGAGAGGGAGCTGGGAACATTGCCTGTCATCAGTGAGACCCTTGCAACAATATTGCTGTGGTAACTGTTCAGGTCAGATGAAGTAAACAGGCATCCTGTCACTAAAGTTGTCATGCCACAGGTGTAATGGTGCAGATGGGTGTGGTGGCAGACTCTTGCATAAAACATGTTTCAGAATCAATCAGCAAGTGTATAATGTGCAATTCAAAACCCTACATCCTTGAATTCTTAATCTGTAGTTTCACAAATTGGGATGGACAGAGGTTGCGATACTATTAATTCATAGGGTATTCCAAACTCTCAAAAGTTGAACTCTTTGAAGAGAAATGGAACAAAACTGCAATTTCATGCACAGCAAGCAGCTACTCATGGTAGGGTGCCTAGATCTTCATCAACCGACACTGTCTTGCATTCTGGTGAGTATTCTTGAAATGTCACCTGTATGCATTTGAGTTAGCACCTTCTGAAATCAAAGGGGCAATTCACAAATCAATTCTGATTTTAGTCTTTACAGAAGCTCAAGGCAACAGAGCTACATCACTTGTGATTGCAAAGATCTATTGGCAACCATAAATTTAGCAATTTAAGGCGTATCTACCCAGGGAAATTAGTCCTTAAAAGGAAGGGTGTAGATGTTTAGTGTGATCATTTTTGTATGCTAGCTCCCTTGGAGTTATTTTTAACAAATGCTAAAATTGTTCCAGTATAAAATAATGTAACTCTACCCTGCAAGTGGAATATGTTACTTAATTTCTAGAGCACTAGAAATAGGAGGGAGTTACATGGGGTAATGTGCTAGAAGTTCACATTGCTGCACATTCACAGTTACTGCACACTAGCTTCTTTATGTAACAAACCGTTAGACCTTTCAGTTTTCAGTATAAGTTTAGTACTGGAAAACAGCCAGAAGACAAATCTGTGCATCTGCTGCTAGTCTGGTATGCCCCACATTTTGAGAAGAACCATCTAACTAGCTGACATCATTATCATACGTATGCTGCCTTCTTTCCCTGATCCCAAATGTGCAGCAGGCTGGAATTCTGATCTCTTTAATGCTCTTTAAAGTGGCTAAATTACAGCCTCTCTTCTTTGTGTCCACACAAATACTAGGTGAAGGCACCGATATTCTGAAGCATGGCTACTGGAATGATTCATTTCCCAGCCTGCAGTTTGTGCTTAAAGGGCGAAGATCCAGTGCTTGCATATATTGGTCGAAGATGGAGGGCTCAGCAGCGCCTGGAGGCTCTTCAGCAGCTTGCTGTGTAAGTGTTCTATGGTTGGACAATTTAAAACAAACAGACAGACAAAACCAACGAAAAGCCATGCACGCTGAAGTAGAGATGGCTGCAATTTGCTCCTACTTATATTTCCCTTGAAATTAAGAGATTGCAGCTGTTGTGGAGTATGGTTACCCATCTGTTTCTTACAAGGTGGATGTTGCACATTCCTTCATCCCTGTGCTATCTGCTTTGCAGCGGTTGCCATGAAAAAGAAGAGAGTTATTTCAATCTCTTACAGATCAGATGAATTATGAAGACTATAGTGACTCATGTGTGTTACTTCAGTGGGAGCTCTTTGGTTTTAGTCCCGTGCAATTGCAGCTGGTTAGGTTGCTTTTGCTGCTCATTCCGGGGTCTTCAGGTCCTGAACCAGGGCACCACATTTTTAATGCAGGGCTTTGTTAGTTGAGCTTTCTCCTGTTGTTACAATTTGAGCAGATATTAAAAAAAAAGTTCATGTGTTTTGCCACACCACAGTTTTTTAAAGTTCTTTTGTAGCTGTATTCAAGACTGCAGTCATCAGCCTAGGTTCTTGTTTTCAAAGGTTCTTTCTGCTTTAAGCAACTAACTTTAGATCATGGGCTTTTCAGACGGTCCTTGCTCTGGGGCTGCTGGTAACTGAGTTCTGCCACATGCCAGACAATAATCAAAGATACTCAAGAATGATACAGCTGATTTCACACCTGATTTTGTTCAGTTTCAAAGGCATATTCTTCTCATTTCCATAATTAAAAAAAAAAGAAAAAAAATTTTGAGTATTTTTTCTTAATAGTATTTTCAGTGTTTCAAGCTGTCCCCAGCACGTGAACACCTCAGTGGCTTCTTATATTTTGCCTGCAATTCTGTAACAACTTAACGCTTGCACTGCTTTAAAGTTGATTTACATTTCAACAACATGTATTTGCAAAATATCTTGCAATTAACAAAAAACGAGAAATGCATCCCCTCTGTTTCAACCTGCTCTGATCGACAGCACTGCTGATACGGAAGACAGAATATTTCCCTGCTGTCTTCTCAGTAGTTGCATTGCCTCTGCAAGGTTACTGGGAATAAATGCTCATTTATTTCAGCAAAGTCAGCAAATACAAGTCAAGGACATGCAAGAGGCAGGATCTGTGGAATAAAAAGGGCTATTTCCCTGGGTTCCCATTGTGCCTATAACTGTACCATAATAGGATGAACGGTTTATGCTAATAAAGTTAGATCATAAGAATAAGTGCCCACCTGTGCGGAATGAAACACAAATCCATCTGGATGGAGCAACAGTCTGATATGTAAAGAGTCAGCTAGTAGAACTAGCCATCAGCTCAGTTAACTCATTTGAATTACAAACACAACTTCACAATAATAGGTTGATTAGTGCTAAGCAAGTATATCAGGTTACAACATTACATCTCAAAATATTCCCTTTTCTTATGTGATGCGACTGAAAGCCTTGGGAAGAGGTGACTTTAAACTTACCTTGGCAATAAATTGTGTGTCACAGGAGGTTAATGAAGCATCTCACTCTAAGCTTTCCTGTGGCAGGTAGCCATATTGTGCCTCCCCAGATTCCACAGCACAGTTTGCGGGAATTAGATGAGGGCTTGGAAGACAACTGATCTCAGCATGTAATCCTCTGTTCTGATCTCAGCTGTTGAGCAATGTATTGTTAATTGTATCTCTGTAAATATACTTTTGTAATTAAAATTAGGCATCAGCAACAACCCCAGCACCCACAAGCCCATACCGCTTGAGGTCAGAATTCATACAAGTTGCCAAAAATGGTCTTATAGAAAACCTGGCCTTCAGGACTTGCCATATACATAGCTCAAAGAAAGAAAATCAACACAGAATCATAGAATGGTCTGGGGTGGAAGGGACCTTAAAGATCATGTAGTTCCAATCCCCTTGCTATGGACAGGGATACTTTTCACTCAGAGCTCCATCCAACCTGGTCTCAAACACTTCCAGGCATGGGGCATCCACAAGTTCTCTGGGAAGAACTTCTCTTTTTTGTCTTTTACAACTGTTCAGATTGAGAGGAGTAAGACTGGAGTGTAAAGCAGTTGTGAAATCAAATAGCAGTCCTGATGAATAGCTTTCAAAATTCTTAGTTCTACCCATTATCTCACTGACTGTCTTAATGAGGTTTTCCACATGATCTGCCAAAGCCTTAAAGAAAACTCTTCAAGATGCTATAGTGAAAAATTTAAACAGTCTGCCTATTTTAAATTCAAAATGGGGAAAAAAAACGAAATGTTCTTGCAAAAGCTATGGTTGTTCCAGCATAGATTTTGAAACATTCCCATGATTGTCCTAATTTTTCTCCTTTACTGGAGAACTCAAAGTGAAATTACTGATTCTTAATTTTTAAACATTTGCTCAAAGTCTTTTTACCTACTTTTCAAAGGTGGAAGGTGTCTTCTCATTTGCTCATTCTGTGTCTTTCTTGACACATATTTGGGAAGTGTTTCACTCTTGAGATAATAAGCTTGCTCCCCCCATGTCCAATAAAAGTAGTTTCCTTTACAAAGTCAAGCGTGAGCAAGTGGTCAGTCCTTTTCATAACAAGCTCATAAGAAAGTTTTAATAAAGGCAGCAAAGACCATTTCTTGACCACACATACTAGGAAATATGCATAAAGTGTCAAACTGTTTTGCTACAGAGGTAAATATGAAAAAGCCAAAATATAATTGCTTGTGTAAGTGCAAGGCTTGGGGAGAATTTGTAGTGTGCATGTTGGATAGTGCAGCCAGAGAGGAGAGAGAGGAAAAAAAAGGCATAAGGAAAAAAGATAACTGCTCTGAATGTACTTCCTAAATGATACCTTGTATTTTGGTTTTCAGAGGCCAGTCTTCTCTTCAGATACCTCAGATTGTGTATGAAGATCCTGACATTGTTGGAAGGAATCGCTTCAAATACTTTGCACGGTAAGGAGTGAACTGATTTGAAACAGGGTTCAGCTTCTGTGCATTTTCAAGAGCACCTAAGTAAAGGCCAGAGCATTATTTTTTCTGTATTTCTGTCAGTTCTTTGATCAGTTATTTGATAAAATAGAAAATGTTAATAGTAACCAGGTCTTAAAACACAAGGTCTTTCTAAATTCACACTATGACAGAATTTTCAGGTCTTTTTAAATTCACATTATGACATTATTTTCGAGTTACCATATAAGCAAATATATCAGACATTCTGTACTTAATAAGAAAGCTTTGGGCTGTAGATCATCTGGTACAAAGGAAGAATATATTTACAAAGCCAGTGTGGTTCTTCAGACCCCTAGAAAGGTCTTTTCTTAAGAAGGAACCTTTTAACTCCCAATTTCTGCCAGGAGCAGAAAAGGAGCAAAGGGAAGCTTTGATTAACTTTTCATCCATGTCCCCTACTGCAGGACTACTCTGCTCATTCCAGAAAGACACTGCAGGTCAGCAATGGACTCAAGATCTGAACCAACAGCTACATATAACCATATAACCATTCTTGACTTAGTCACATACACTTTGAATTGCATTCATTATTTTACTCAGCAGCTATTGGCCACTATGTCCACTTTAAATTTAAAAAATTGCTAAGTTTAATAAGTTGAAGTCTATTATTGCTCCTTTATCAACAGTTTTAAAATAACAAAGATGATATTATCTTCTGCAATATGAAATTAAGCTTCAAAGTCTCCCAAAGGCTAAGGGAAATCGATAGAGAACTGCAATATGCAAACTATAAGAATGCCTAGGAAGGAATTATTAATATGTAGTTGAGCCCATATCACTTCCAAAATACCTCATAAAGTATTTCAAAAAAGGAAACAATGAAATTAGATAAGTCCAAACCAGTTTATCAGCTGATTATAGGAATGATTTTCAGGATTTCAAGCAGTTGTTCGAAAAAACCACAACTCTTTCAGAAAAGTGAAAGTGAAATGAAAAAATTAAGCTACTTTTTGAAACATACACAAAATATTGGGAACACACTCAAAACTAACTTTAATAATTGTCTTGTTTTGCAGCTCCACTTTCTGCTTTGACTTAAGAATAACACTCATCCTACTGGTGAAACTTCCTCTGTTCCTCCTTAGCTAGGAAAGAGTTCCTTAATATTTAGGCACATTTCTTAAACATACAGCTAACAGAACCACAGTTGCAGAAAATCAGTATTAACTCCACTAAATTTAGAGGACTGCAGTTTTTCTGAACCATAATGATCTTTTAGGCTCATCCTTTTTGTCTTACTTTCATTCTCTCTTTTCAGACCTGTCAGACCTTCTAAGCTGCCTTCAGCAGGTGTTCCAGAAGCTATTGCTGATACAGAGTAAGTAGTGACTTTTGGAAAATTACTGTTGTAATGGGTAGCATCTCTCCAGAAAAAGATCAGGAAACTGTTTAGTTGGTGACCACTTTTTTTCATAATGAACAAACAGGAAAAGCTTATTAAGAGATAAGGTGCTGCTCTCATAATTGAGAAGTCTAGAGGAAATAGATGATGGACTATTTCAGAATTTGCTTGCAGTATATAAGCAGTGTTTTGTGAATAAAGGACGTGCCTCTAGTGTGTTAAGACTGTGAGGCTTGAAACAGAAAGCTAGGTTTCTCTGAATTCTAGAAGAGATACCATTGCAAAGAAGATTCTCTAGTAGAGCAGTATTGTTGGAAAGTCTTCTGATATTTTATGACAATCTCTGTGATACAATGCTGCTCAGAGATGCAGAGCATCAGTGTAGTCTAATGTGGTTTTCAGAGAGTATCAAATTTTGAGGTCATATAATAAAATTCAGTTCCTAGTAGAGTCAGTGGAAATTGCATGTGGTTATATCATAATTAAATTTTTATTCTGAATTGTTGGAAAGAGAAACATGTAAACTAAATTGAAGCAGTCCTATTGCATGTTACTTCAGTGATTTTGTGTCCATTAAATGCAATGCTTTAGAATGAATACGTAGGGAAGATTTGTATGTAATAATCATGAAAGCTGAAACTAGAAGATATCTGGATTATTTACTCAAGGAGGGTGTTTCAGACTCAGTGTAGCTTCAGTCTGCTTTTACCAAAGATAATGGAGTTAACATCAATGGGAGTAATGTTAAGATAAACTGAAACACATTTAAGACTGCCACCTTTGACTGACGTGTTTCTGGTTTGTTTGCTTGGAGGTTTTTTTTAATGAATGTAACCAATCTTCTATCTTGCACCTCCTTTTAGGACAGAGTCACATGTCCCATCTGCTGCAGGAGACAGCCAGGTCATTTGCCGCATATTGCGAACTCTGGGGACACAGACAGATTACAGGGATGGTGAAGCACAGACAGATCCCTATTCCCCTGAATATATAGTTTGCAGTGGCTCAGTCCCTGAAATTCTGGCACTTGCTACACTCACTTGGGGTGAGTTGTGAAGTTAAGATAAATTACAATAATCATGTCACCTCTTTAGCAGGAAGTTCTTTTCATTGTCAAGTTTCAAGTCTATTGCCAGCTTTAGCGGTCCTTTTTTGTGTGTATTTGGGGCATGGAAAGAGTGATTAAGTACTGGAATGGCCTGCCCAGGGAGCTGGTGGAGTCACCATCCCTAGATGTGTTTAAAAAAAGAGTGGATGTGGTACTCAGTGCCATGATCTAGTTGAGGTGTTAGGGCACAGGTTGGATTCGATGATCTTGAAGGTCTCTTCCAACCTAGACATTCTCTGATTCTGTGAATTATTTTATCTGTTTCTAAAATAAGTATGATATTTCTCTACTTAATGGTGCTGTTCTGGGGCATTTAATGAAGAGTTTTAAAGACCATTCAGTATAAAAAGTTCATGTTTCACAAATGTGAACTAGGAGCAGTTTTTCCATTTACCCACTGTTCTTCAGCTGCTCTGAGTTGAACATTGTTTAAAAAAGGATATGAAGACTGCTACCCCGGAATATACCTGTGATCCTTATCTCCCAGTGTCTTACCTGTAACGATGATGGACACTGCACATGCCAAAGAAAGTGCTCATTCTCAGAAAGTATCTTCCTAGAAAAGCTTTTCTCCCTTTGCAGCCTGCAGTAGAAGAATGAAGTGCCAGTGTTAGTGTGCACTGAACTGTAGCAACTGCAGGTCCTACCATGCCTCATACTGTAAAATCTCGCTGGCTTGAGAAGTATTTCTTTCTGGCTTTTGACAGTTCTGCTTCTGTTTAACACATGGACCTGTGCCCATCCAGCCCTCTCATACTTTTTGGTGGTGGCTATTTGTAGGATTTGCCAGTCTCCCAAAGAGTTAATGCTTCTTGTCCCTGTAAGGTCGAGGGCTGCCAGCAGGACAAGCTGAGATGGCGATTATTGACCGCATCCGGGAAAAACGCGCTTGGGAAGCAGCTCTGCCGCCCATGGACAGTCCCTCAAACATTGCAGAGAGGTTGAAGATGATGGAGGCTATGGAAAGGACCGAGTGGGCCCATAGAGAAGAGGAAATAGATAAGTAGGAGTCTAATTATACTCTTTTATTTCTTTAAATTATTGGCTGAATAGAGGAGGAGCAAGAAGGTTTAGAGGATTAGCTGAAGGGTACAACAAGCCTTCTATTTCTGTGAAAATACCCTGATTTTGGGAAGGGATGTTTTTCTTAAACTTAATCTACAGGTCTGCTACCACAATACATTTCACCAGTGCTTAACTCCCTTTTTAAAATGAAAGATTGTATATGAGATATGCAATATGAGCTATTTGTAAAGGTATGTAGGATTTGATGGTGACAGCATTGCACAGAACACTGCAGAGTACACTCAATACTGCCTGACCTTTTCTTTCCTTGCAGGTTGCAGAAGGTTCAACTGGAAGTCTTTAAGAAGCTGCTGCAGAGGCAAGAGGAGAATCAGAATGAGCTGAATACTGTGCGCTTAAGAAACCGCTGGCATAATTATCAGAAAGCTAGAGAAGAGAAACTAAGAAAGATTCAGCGTGACTGTGCATTGAGTAAGTCTGAAAGACAGGAAGAGAGGGGTATGAGACAGTTTTCAGACAAGCCATTTCTATTTTCCCAAGGTTACCATCTATTCAAAACAAAAGCGGTTGCATCCACAATATAAATGTGCATGGCCAGCATTTGGTCTGTCATGTTCTTATTTTATCTAGAAAAAGCTCTTTTGAATTTACAAAGATACGGCTTTTATAGAATTATTTGTGTGAACCGTCTCACATTTGTATTTCCTTTTCAGTGCTCAGGAAACTGATAGCTAAGAGGAAGAATTGGATGGGAAAGCTGGAGAGACGAGATATCATCAAAGAGTATAATGACTTTTCATCACAAACATATGCTCCTTTGTCTCGAATTGGTTTTTTCCCAGACAACAATTCTGACTACTATGCAGTGAAAAACTTCTATCTTAACACCTTTGTAGGTAAGGCAATTTGGAGGACTTAGTTGTGGAAGATACTTACTTGAGGTATTACCAAAATTCAAGTTTCCCTCCCCATCACTCCACTACTTAACCACTGTTTGTATTAAAATCCTTGTATGGATTATAATATTTCTTAATTTTATAATCTTAGGATTGTGTGAACTGGAAAAATACGCCCCATCTTCTCTCTTCCCGCTCAAGATTAAGGCTCCAAAACCTAAATGCACTGTCACTAAGACTGGCTATGTTAAAAGGTCAGGAAGACTACAGGCAGTCCTGGCACAAGTTCACCAGGTATGAAGCTGCATCCAGCAGCATGTCAGTTCCTCTTAGATTTGAACTGCTTGTAAATGCAATTGGGAAGATGTGTAAGCTTCTTCCCAGTTTCCTGAATTCTTATTATGTAAAACAGCTTCTAGGACAGAATGGACCAAACATGCAGACTGTTGTAGGCTTGACCAGTACTGCTCTGACACTCAGCCCATCAGTACTCTCACTCCTGCTTCTGCTCCAATCCTATAGAAAACAAGCACAAACAAATCTATCTTCCTACAGATCAGGTATTTGGATAGGAACATATTATGTCAATTTGAAATTGTCACCCTTTTCTCATTCTCATCGCTCCATTTTATAATACAGTACTGGCTACACTGTCAAGTTTCCAATAATTAAAGGAAGCGAATCAGGATTTTTATGCTGTTGCTGTATGCTAAAAATTTTGTAAATAATTTTAAAAGTACATTTTATGTACATATTGTAAAAACATCTGTAGCAAAGCATGATTAAAATGACGCCCTCATAAAATCAGGTCACCGTGGTGGATACATATCACTTTTGTTCCCTAAGAACAGCATCTGATTTGCAAACATGCTAAGAGCACTTTGCATATCTTAATTTATCACAACTGTTCATGCAGATGAGGTGTCCATATATGCAGTTAACCAGCAAGGAAAGAAGTGCCTCATTTGCATCTGCAGTCACAATATTTTGAGAAGTGTACTTTTAAGTACACTTCTTGTGATGCTGTTGAGGGTTACCTTCATGTAAAATCAGGAATATTCTTGGCTGGCTGCTGTATCTTTGGAAAATAGTGACTCTAATTTGTAAAGCTTGGTAAGTTTCACTTTCATTTATATATAAATTTTACATATATATATATATATATATGTATGTATGTATGTGTATATAGCTCTTTTGTTTTAGTGGAATGTAAAAATCATTTCAAAGCAGACAGTAACCTGCTATTGATGAATTTTAAATTGAAATCTTGCTCTGAAAAATCAATTATATTATCTCAAATTTAAATTCTGCTGGATCTTGTAAAAAATGAAATATTGCATCTCATTATTATCCAGAAAGACCATTTTCAAAAAAAATCTTGAGTGCTACAGAAATCAATCAAAAGTAAGGACAAAACTTGTAGTTTTAAAGACACAGAAATGTTGAAAGGGTTTGAGTTTGGGTGGGTTTGCATAAAATACAAGAAGTAATTGTGTAATCTGCATCATAACATGGTTCTCATTGTCAGCAGAATGTTAGTCCAAGCTTTTGGAGCTGAATTCCAGTTACAGCACTTGTATTCTGTTTGTTTGAAATACTCCTCATGGTTTGAAAGACTATGGTGAAGTGTCCAAACTGTAGCCACGGAGGAGAAGTGTGAGCAGCCGAATGCTGGGTGCTCACACAATAATGTCTCTGCAAAGAAAAACTGGTGGACAAAGGAAGATGGAATGCAGAACAAAGGCAGACAATTCTGCACATTTTCTTTCTTAAATTGGTGTAGATCACTTGGTCTGCATTGATCTATAGCAACTGAGAGGCTAACATAAGTAATACTCATCTCCCCACCACAAAAATGCCAAATGTATATGCTTTTAAAATCACAAACCGTTTCCTTTGCAGGCAGAAATGATAAAATAAATCCATTATGCAAAATTTAACTGCTGCTTTTAGAAACAGAAATAGACAGCAGACTGGTTGGTCCAGACAAACAGAAAGTACTGACACTGTAGACTGCCTGACCACCCAGACTGCCTCCACTGTTAGATTTAAACAAACTTTCTGTCCAGAGAATCAAGAAATGGCTGCCCTAATTAGCTCTTGAACTCTGTGGTGCTGTTCCTGGTCACTTCTCCCATCAGAGGCTTTTGCTTCAGAAGTCTGATGGCTATAGCATGTTCTGGCTTAGCAGAGCCTTGCTCTACCTCAAATGCTGCTGGAGCTGTCAAAAACAGAGCAGTAAAGCGTGCGGAGTACTTGCATTAATAGAATTTAGGATAATGCTCCCTGAGAGGAGCTCTCTGACCACTTGGAATAAGTAGTCCCAGTTGTGCCAACAAACCTCCCACCACACACAGTAGAAAAGTAGTTTAAAGCAGGTAATTAGGGATCATCTTACAAGGGCACGGTGTTGCTTTGCCTTATTTCTATAGCTGAGTAGCCAGATGAGTTTTCTATTCGACATTATTTTCTTAATGCTCTCTTAGAACATTTATAAATCCTAGAACAATCTATAAATTCTCTCCCATAATCATAGAAATAAAGTGGAATCCTAGAAATTCAGAGAGTACATGGAGATCTAGCTCTACAATGAGCTTTTGAAATTTTTCTTGGATCATCTGGAAGCAAGTGACAAATATAGGAGGAATGCTAGATATTTGCCTCAGAAGTAATAAAGAAAGTTTCCAAAGCTTGCTTCTCTGGCCAAACATGAGGAAAGATGGATGAGTTCTCCTCATTATATTCCTTTTTCTTTGCCCTATTGAGGGTATTTCTAAGCTCAGAGGTTTTTAGAAGGGATAAGCAATAATCTAAGTAACTACAAAAAGGATCTGTGTCCTCCTAAGAATGAAAGCTGCTTCTTTCAGACATGAAACTAAGCCAAAAAGAAGTGATTTTAGAAGCAAACATTTTTAAGACCTTCCTGAAACCTTTTGCAGAGGTATTATGTACACTCAATAGTCTTTGAATAATTCTCTAAAATAAGAGAACATGGCAGAAACAGGAGTGACCCAAAATTTACAGTAAAACTAAAAATCTTTATCTTAAGCCAGATCAGTAAAAGGACAGAGAAAGATAGTTCCTAGCCAGCACAGACAACAGGGCTTTAAGGAATGCAAGTGAACCATTATATAGACAGCCTAGTATGAAAATCCAAGGCATTAAGGACATCACATACCCAGACAGATAAATACTGCAGGGAATAAATGCAGCTAGGTGAGTGAATACACCAGGGAGTGGAGGAGGTGGTAGGAGACATCCCAGTGCAGAACAATACATGACTTTAGGCAGACCCTCTATACTCTGGTGACTCAAGAGGGATGAAGTGTCAGGTGGTTTCAAAGTGTTGGATCAAGTCAGTACCACAAACTTCTCACCTCAGCATTAAGTGCAATTCTTACCATGTCTGTTTTCCTTTATCCGGTTGCTGGAAAGAGGTAGAGAAGTAGAGGGGCCAAGAATGTCTCTGGAGAAGATCGCTGCCAACTTCAAAGCATAGGAAAGGCTGTTTAAGCAGTTATTTCTTCAAGAGCAGATCTCCACACAGTGTTGGTTGGCTCATGCTCAGACAGGCTCTGAGAGCTTTTATGTCATTCTTGTTCAGCCAAGATGCAGCAGCCATGCTGCACTGCTAAGCAGGTTGGCAGCCTGTCCTCGATGATCCTACCTGAAAGGAGGCTGTAGCCAGGAGGAGGTTGGCCTCTTCTCCCAGGCAACCAGTGACAGGATAACAGGGTACAGTCTTAAACTGCACCAGGGGACGTTTAGATTGGAATTAGGAGGAATTTCTTCACTGATTAGACACTGGAATGGGCTGCTCAAAGAGGTGGTGGAGTCACGATCTCTGGAGGTGTTTAAAGAAAGACTGGACATGAAAAAAGACACACTCAGTGCCGTAGTCTGGTTGCCATGGTGGTGTTCAGTCACAGATTGGACCTGATGGTCTCAGAGATCTTTTCCAACCTTAGTTCTGTGATTCTGTAATCCTACAATTATAATTTGTGAGTAAAAAGTAAGAAGGAGGATCATGACTGTATACTTTGTGCTGTACACAGAAATCAAATATACCTAGGATGTTGTGGAATGGAGAGGATCACAGACAGGATAAGGGAGAAATCTAAAGAGTAGATTGAATGATTTCTTTGAATGGGGAGTTGTTTCTTAAGCCATTATCCTGTCAAGAGTTCTGCTCCTCTCAGAAGCTGGCTGAGAAGCCAAGGTGTATGGTGAAAAGCCTGAGTGCCATTTGCTGTTCACTGCATTTGCCAGGAGAATGGAAAAGACATTGCTTTTGTTCTTTCACTGTCCAATCTGATCAGATCCTACCTTGACTCTGAACCTACCACCTGAATAAAGGAATGTAGTCTGTATCACAAAAATTGGAGTATGATATGTAGGCAGTAATATTTGGTGTATGTTGCTCAGAAATTTAGCACTTTTATCTTTTAAAATCAAGTATTTTGTAGTGATTCTTGAGTCTTGGTGTCCCTGTTTCCAAAAATGAGAATTTATTTAGTTAGGCAGAACCAGTTAAAGCAAAACCTCTGTATTTTCTTTTTCTTATGTTAAAACTTTAAAGCAATTTAAAGCATTAGATTAGAGAAAGCAAATAGTAAGTTTTTTTTTCTTAGTAAAGATAGCCAAGCAGGCACTAGTTACTGCTGACATGAAAACATAAAGCCACTTCTGAGAACTGCAGTATATCTCAAATCTACATTAATAAGGATTCCCTCTTGTCCAAATTAATAATAGATTTTTCCGTCTTTAAAAGTTGTTAGTCTGGTTACATTTTGTTATCTGGTTAGCAGGAAACATTTTTGGAGGCCACAGTTTTATTAGAAAAATTCTTATGAATGCAAGATTGTACTAATAAACAACAACAGCCATTGTTTTCAAAAGAGTCACAACTACAGCAGCTTTTTCTTTCTGCTTCAATTGCCCTGCTGTGCAAATCTCCTTATAAATCATAGCCAGCACTGTTATAATCTTCATGCTAGAGAGCTCTAAGGTCTTCACATACAAAACACAGTTCAGAAAATCTTTCAACATTTTTGAGCTATAACCATTTCACATGGCTGAAAAGCAGTTTATAGGCTCTTTTTCTTCCATTATTAACATGGACCATTTAAGAAGCTTTCAGTAGTAAAGTATTTTATCCCCTCCACCTAGAAACCTCTCTCCATTTCTGGAGCAATTCATTATCCTGACCTGAAAGATCAGATCCTGTGCGCAAGAAGGGTTTTTGTACAATGACTACTGAGTTTCAAAACTTCTTTTATTCCACAATTAAATTCTGTGCAAATGCCATCAGTTTCCTGTTACTGGAGAGATAAATTCAGCATTGAACTTTTTTCTAAAGTTTTTCTTTTGATTTCCCTCTCCGGTGAAATACTGTATTTGAACATTTGAAAGAGAGAGAGTGAAAAAAAGGAAAAGGCACACTTTCACTTGCTGGAAAATGATCTTTCAACAATAAAGACTAAAGATCCAACCCCTACAGTAGTTTGATTATAGTTTTGAAGGAGTTTTAAATGGATATACTCCCTTCCCTTGCTTTGCAAGCCAAAGTGTCATGTCCTGCAGCAGGCAAGCATTGTCATGCAGTTGGAAATGCTTATCAGAATATGTAGTTCTGAGGGGCTGTCTGTGGGAAATTGTCAGGACTTTGGCTTTTTAAACAGTTTGAAAATGTCTTGAAAGACCTGAGGCTGTGGTGGCACTTCCACTCCAGTCTGCTGACAAAGTGTGGCATCTGCCAGCAATCAGCTGCAAGCAAGATAAACCCACACTTAATGGGCTTTTGCATTTTCTTGGTAGAAGGAAGTTTTTGGACAAGACAGTTTCTCTTTTGCCCCCAGTTCACCTGTACAGTTGCTGTGTGTGCCACTGGGCTGCTGGGCAGTTGTAGATGAGCAGAGCAGAGTTCCAAAACATATTTTACTAGGAAGGGGTCATTTGGTTCAATCTTGTGCAGTAACAGCCTATCATACAAAGACATTTCACTGTCACAGAACAGTGACAATACCCTCTTCAAGTGACCCCTTCATAAAATCTCCTGACTTCATAACATTTCTAAACCACAGTAACAAGCATTACCTATCGTTAAAGGCAAATAGTTTCAGGATTCTTAGAAAATTAATTAGTTGAGAATTAGAGATGAAGTTCATACCCATTTTAGATTAATTTTAGGTGACTCACAAGTGCTGATGACGTATTAGTAAATACAATAAAATAACTGTACATATAATACATATGTATTCTTACATATAATTTTGACATTCCCATCAGTGTCTTCTGACCAACCAATAACCTCATCTATGGACCATACTCAGCTTTTCAGTTGATGTGCAGTAAGGAATAGAAGCCACAAGCCTGCAAAGCTTTCAGCTCCCTGTAGCCAGTGTGGTCAGCAACAGTCAGCATCTAGAGGACTGGCCTTGTTATGTGTTCCTATCTACCCATGTTCTTACTAAATTGGATGTCTTTTGCAGGCATTACTGGAGAAGAAGAATAAAGCCAAGGAGCCAAAGGAGCCTCCTCCTGTCTGTGAAAAAGTAGAAAGCCCTGTTCCTAAGCCACCCACTCTAATCCTGGAAAAACCATCAATTGTAAGTGAGCTGGTTTTAGCACTTTTTTCCCTGTTGATCCCTTATTGTTTCCTTCACAGTTGTTAAAGGAATGCCCAGGGAATGAAAGAAGGGAGCTTTATCTTTTCTGTGTGTATCCATGTTAAAAATAGCCATCATTATTTCTTCAGGTTCTCTTAGTCTCTCTTCATAATGATACTAGCAGCCAAAGATTCGAAAATCATTTACAGTATCTATTTGCCAAATCCTTAAGTAAACTTTATTTTATAATGACATAAATTATTAGACATGTTATTCCCTTGTTCTTGGGGAACAAAAAGGCATCATCATCATCTTCATCATTATTATTATCATTATTATTCAGTAGCTTCCAACCTTCTGATCTGACAACACTATCATAATCCAGTGAGGCAGTTAAGTTTAGACTTATTGAAGTCAGAGAGACATTGGCTGCTTAGCACTGAGCGTGCACTTCATTAATTTTCTGGAGTGAAGCTCTTGTCATCATGCAGGATGCAGTGTTTGATGAACATGCATTAGTTCACAGATAATGATTCTCCTGCAGAGATTGAAACAGCAGTAATGATGTGTCATGGGGGCTGAGATATGCTGTAGGAAAAAATTACATTTTAGGGGAGCTGCAACTTCCTTTCCTTTCTTAAAGTAACATACTTAAGAGCTGTTTGCCCCAGTGGACTGTTGTGTCCTCTTACTAACACCATTTTCATGATATACTAAGAATCAGACAGAATTACCATTTGAACTTGGGAATTTCAGAGTCACACAACCATGAAAGTGAAGAGAGAAAGTCTCATTAAATCATCTGTGCTGCTGTGTTCCTTTGTGTAGTATGATATTCTATGTTTATGCAGTCTATTTTAAGATGACTGGAACAAGAATTTCTTATCTCCTTGGGGAGAGCTTTCCACACCTTTGTCAACTTCTAAGCATTAGATACTGTATTACAGTGGTGGGTTTACACGGTTTAGGTTTACGAGTTTGGCAGATTTTTAAGTACTTAGAGGTAACATGTAAAGAAATCAGAAAAAATTTTCTACCACTTGTAGTCATTCTTGAGTGTGTTTACAGATTATAGTTGGGGTTTTTTAGGAATTCCAATACAATAGAATTCCATCTTCAGGAATTTTGTCAACATTTGATTTATTTTCAAGAATCTTTATGTGTGAACACATAAAAGATGGAGCTCTCCAGTGAAGCTCCATCCGTAAAATTCAGGCCACTTGAGCCACTGAAGAGCAGCACTAACATCTCCTGCCTTGCCAAATCCAAGTAAGGTTTCTCCTGCCAGGTGGCTGTGAGGAGCAATGAAAACAAGGCTCTTCTCTGTTGTTAATGCTTCTGTTCCTGTCACACACCCATACGAGTACCAACTGCTAAGTGCTTCCCACTGGAACTGAGGATCTTGGAAAGAAACTGTGCCAGGAGAAAGTGGAGAGAAAGTGGAGGCATTACTGCAGGCATCCTCAGCCTCTCGCCCAGTCATTTCCAATGGATTTAATAGCCACAGCAACCTCACAGGGCACCTCTGAATTCCTTCATTATTTTCTAACTTTCTTCCAGTCTCCTCTAGTTTGCAGCCATCTCCTAGATTACTCTATATCCTTAATTTTTCTTTTTTTTTCTGCAGGGTAGGCATGATAGGCTTTTAATCTCCCCTCATTCTTCCTGCTGGTCTGTAGCAGGCAGATGGACAAGCTGATGATTACACTTACTAAGACATCGTTTGTGGCATTCAGAAACAGAAGTACAGAAAAATGTTCCTCATAAAAATTCAAACCTAATCTTAGTTAATGTCACACCAAGCAGTTTGGCTTACCAGTATGTGTGCCATCACCATCTCCAAAACTGTCCTGAAGGGATTTCACACTGTAGCCAGGTGACGTGGTAGAGTTTAGCTCTCTAGGACTGGAAATTCATTCCTTCTTTCTAGAGAAGAAGAACATAACAAATCAGAAGTCCTCTTGCTAGTTCTGCTTTGTTCCTCCTGGGTGCTGGTGTGGAAATGCAGGAATGCTTCCTTTTGCGTTTGGAAAACTCAGTCTTCAACACCTAAGAAAAAACAGATAACTAAGATTCAAGCCCACACAATTTCTCTCATCCCACACTCTTCCCTGTTTTTCCAGCACTTCTTAAATACCACATGTCAATGCAGACCACATAGGTTCTTTATTAAAAAAACTGTGCTTCCAGTTTTAAGATTTCTTTTTATCTTTCCCAGGTGCCCAGTGGGCTTTTTTCTTTTCCTATTGTCAACTCCAAACTAGAAAACCCCTCACCTAGAACAAGTGCTGCCATCTGTGCTTCATCTACTTCCTCAATTTAAAATAAGCCCTTTTTTTACCTTCTGTGATCCTATTCCCATTGCCACCATGCCCCATCATTCTTCCAAGTTGGTATCAATCCCACAATGCTAGGCCAGTAAAGTTCTCAAAGAGACAAATCACAACAGACTGTGGGGTTAATTTTACTTCCAAACTACCACTTTCTGAGTCTTAAATTTACTGAATTACACTGATAAAGATCACCACTGGAATAAATACCAAAAGAAAAATTGTAAATGTTCCTTTTTAATTTAAAACCCCTTTTTATGGTTAACAGCTCTCTTGGACATAATCTGTCCTCTTAGTGTTGCAACCTGTTAAATTAATGTAGCTGATGCTTTTTTTGCAAACTTAGATTCAGTCAAGCTACAAATAGTACTTAAAATGCATACAGTAATTTTCTCCATCAACATCTCCTTATCATTAGGTTCTCATCTCTAAAGATCCTCTAAAATCTTAAATCTAATCTAATGATACAACCTTTCTTCCCCATCTCTTGTAAAACATGGAAGTACATGTTATTCTGACTCACCTTCCTTTCCCTAGAAATTAGAAGAATGGTGTTCAGAAACAACCAAGAAAAGACAGGATATGAGTTAGACAGTTTAATAGGTAGACAGATCGTCTACAGAAATCCCACTCTCCAAAGAAATACTTAATTATTGTGTGGATATTTGTTATGTTTTGGCAGGAGGAAGAGGAAATAGACCTGGCAGTGATCTGTCTGCAGAAGTTGCTCCGAGGCAGGGCTCTTCAGAACATGGTATTCTGTCTCTTTGTTTATGTCAGTCTTCAGAATGATGGTGGGAGTGACTGATTGCAAAGGGTGTTTGCAGTATTTCTTCCACAGCACTAATCAGGGGTAGTGAGGCTCTTCATAGCAGAAGAGCCTCACTTAAATGACAAATTCTAGACTAGATCTAGACCATGAGTACATTTTGCCATGATTATGCCAAGGTCCCAGGCACAAGAAACCTCCCACATCCCAGCAGGGCAGGCTGTATTTCATACCATCTTTCTGGTTTCCACTGATGGTGAGCTGGACCCCAGATGCAGAGCAACTGAAGCCTACCTCTGTGATGTGAGGACTCATCATTCTGCTTTCAAGGGAAAAGAAGGGGGTCTAACTAAAAATTTATTCCATAGCCATGCCTTGTGGGCTTCATATTAAGCAAGTCTGTCACTTGTGATCAGAGCAGTACTGAAAGTTTGTTTTCATGTCCACAAAGAGTACAATTTATATTCTCTCTTGCAGTAACTATTTAATGTTTTGAAGTGTTCCCTTGCAGGACCCTGAGCTTTAGCAAACAATATGATATTGTGAAAGTGGCTTGAGGTGGAATATAGACTTCCCAAGTGTTCTCCACTTGTGTGGTGATCTGTGAGAAGGATGGTTGAGGCCACTGAAGGATTATGGACTTTCAGAGCATGAAATGTCCCACCATTTTAGCAATCTTCTTCCAGCTACTGCTGGATCAGAAATACATTACTGAGTTGGAGAACGACACAAGCAGGGTTGAATGATCTTTTGCTGCTCTTAGAAGTCCTGTTGGAAGAGTGGGATTGAAAGTAAAACAGTGTCAGGAGGGCTGGGCCACATAACCCTGTAACAGGGGTGGCAGCAGTTTCAGCAACCTCCCCACCAGTTTTTGGCTTTGGGCTGTTGCTGGGCTCCCTCAAAATGAAGGTCAGAGGACATGAGATGTTGAAACACTGTGAGGCTTTGACATTGAGGCTGATATAACAGGGTATGCAGAAGACTATTACTCTTTTGACATAGGTGGTGTTGTTCCATATTCCAGTGGTTTGAGTTTGGGTAAAGCCAAACAGAATAACAATAATAATTTTTAAAAATTTAAAAATTTTTAAAATAAAATTTAAAAAAAAAAAGTAGATTTACCTGATAGTTGTAGGGTTTGCCTAAATGCAGCCACAAATTTGTTACAGAGAACTAGGTCTTGGTAACAGCTGACCTTGCAACTTGTAGAAAAAAGGGTGTGTTTTGCTGGCAAAAACGTTGCTCTGTATTCTCCATTTAATATGCTCAGTTGTTTACCTTTATTTTAAAGATATTTGAAGGGAAGGAGAAGCACCTGGATCTGATCCAAGAGCTGCGCACCACTCACGCACTCCAGGAGGACGGACAGCTGCTCTTGAAGGCACAGAAGCAAATGACACTGTCTTTACAGCGACAGCGTGACTCACAAATGCAGCAGGTTTGCTTGCATAGATGGGAAGGTTGATTCACAGCTCTGTCCTGACCAGACACTCTGCTTGCAGTACCACAGTACTTTCACATTTAATTTTTTATGTTTTCTATTATCCACAGCACAGAAGGCACCCCAATAGCAATAAAGCTGTCCTAGCACAGGCCAAGCGCTGAATGCCTGAGGGGCTAAAATTGCTCTCTCACTGCTCTGGAGGCTCTGGGGAATCTCAGAACAGATGGAGGCACCCTGACCACAGCTGCTATGCAGCCTGTGTTTGCTTTGTTTGCAGACAGAGCACTTATTTGTATTTACAGGGCTTTGAACAAACTGCAGAGTCAGATGACCCTCAGTTTTCCTACATTTCAATCCATTTGACTGGTACTATGACCTGGTATCACAATACGTGCTTGTCACTCACATCTGTTGGATGTTTTCCTGAGTGTTTGTTACTGCTCTGTCATGTCCCTGTCCCTTGTCTAGCTTGGCACCCTCTCAGGCTCCTCCTCATGCATAAAACCTCACAAAAGAAGCCAAAGCTAACTTATTTTGTAAATCCTGCTGGGCTCAAGATTTCTAGAACCGTAGCAATGGTAACCCATTGAGGTATCTGCCACTATATGCAGAGCAAGGAAATTTTGGGCTCCATTCTCTGCCAAGGATCTAGTGAGAGCCAGGGATGCAAATTCCCATCCTGTTTCCTTACAATGCCACAACCTTCCAGAGCAAAGTGAATGAAATGACAGATGCTGGTCAGGAGTGGATCATAAAGAAATTTTGTCCAGAGTTCACTACATTTCAGAGAATGCAGTATCAATCACATTCCTGCAAGTTTTCTTGTAGTTTGTACTACTCTGCTGTTTTTTCAATGACCAGCTGTGAGGCAATTTGGCATCTTCCATATTACAATAACAGCATCCACTGGCCAGTTGACCTGTTGGAGATGAAGCCAGACCACTGTTTCCTGCTGGTTGGGCAGCAACAAAATTTCCCCTTAGATCTCAGTAAAAATTGAACCAGATGACTGTGTTTTATCATTTACCATTTAGCATTTCCAGATACTCCCTCATGCACAGGAAGCCCAGGTGTGCAATGCAGGAACACAGACTATTTCTACTGAGTAATTAAGAGAAAAATAAAAGCTTTAGGCATTAGAAACTTGCAGTGCTCCCTTTCTTCTGGAAGCCCAGATGAGAGTGAAGGAGAAAGCAGTTCAAACACCATAATGACATTCACAGAGAAGGAGAGAGAGCAAATGGTAAAGATATTGACCTCTGATCTCAGAATTTCCTTTTTGGAGAGCCACTATCCCCCTCTGCTGGTATCGGCCTCCTCTACTATCACTTTTTTGGGTTTTTTTGTACTTTCTCTGAAGGTTCACAGTCCAAGGCTCAGGTTTTCAAACATTTTGAACTTCAAAACTCTCTGGAATGCATGTGCAGGAGTTTTCTATGTGTGTGGCTATTTCAGAAAGTCACTGATGACCCTCAGTTCTATAGGGTTTAGTCACATTTTTTTTCAGGTTTTTGACTATTTCAGTGTAAAAGAAATGCTTCCTGCCAAAAGAGGATGGAAACCCCACATAAAACAGTCAAAGATGAGGAGTTGAAAATTTTCAACTCATATATAACAAAAATCTAACACAAGAGTGTTCCTGAGTAGTTTTCCTCCATTTGACTGAATTTTACTCCAGTTTTATATAGAGCACCTGGAGCAATGAAGAGGAAGGAGCACTTTAATTCCATATTATCCCTCCCTGTGGGGGGGGTACAGTTACTGCATCACCATTTTCCATCTGAAACACCTGTGGGCTAAGTGCTGTCACTTACAGACGTGTGCAGCATTGACAGTCCCACTTCCTTTGAAACACTGCCTGGGCAAATGGCACAGCTGTATAAGAAAGCTGATTTATTATTACTTGTCTGGGATATTTCAGCTCTACTTCAACTTTCATGTTTAGGTCTATTCTGTAATTGCCTGTTTATTTCAACAGAACACAGCATCCCAGCCAGTTCCAGACATTGCTTCCTGCCAAGGCCTGTGGCTTCAGAGTCCATTCTGGAGATAATGAACTCCCCATAGATTTTGTCTCTTTCTGTAGTGCAATCACACATACCCAGCCCATAGAACAGGATGTGCCTGCAACAAGGAGTAAATGGCACAGTAATGCTGAACACCTGGGATCTTGTCTCAACTCTGTCACAGGCTTTCTGATTTTCCATTACCCTGGAAATTTTGAGGTCTCATTTGCACTTCTGCAAACTTCATATAATTGTTGTCAATTTGAATTTGTCAGCAGTTAGTAACTGGTACAATTTTAGGTTCAATGCCTGAAGCTGCAGGTATTCATGGTTGCACTGTGCAGAAACCAGTCAGGGCATGTAACACATGAAGAGTGCCAAACTCCTGGGACTGTCCCATGGCTGGTCTGAGTGGATGTTGCAGAGCTGTCTCACATGCCTGTGGTAGTCCTGGGACTTCATACAACATTCCTGGGGTTTGTAACACAATTCTTTGCATTTTTCTTTTGAAAGCTGTCAGCACTGGAAAGAGACTTGGCCACGATAGAAGGAAGGGCACTGGCGAACATGCTTGATTTTCTGTCCAAAGAGCTGGTGAGGCTGCAGGAAGAGCAGAAGATCCATGCTTTGACCATGCTGGCTGACAGGCAGAGGCGGATGCGGGAAGCAGAGGAGAGCGGACGGCGGCAGCTGGAGGAGAGCCGGCGACAGGAGGAAGATGAGCTTTTCAGACAGGCAAGAGAGCGAGGCTGGCGGGACTGTAGGCAGTTTGTAGGAGCTGCCTCCTTGTGGGAAGGTCTAGATGGATGGGAGCTGCTTCAGCGCTGACTGTGCTGATGGCTAGTTTTAAAATTGAGGGGGAAAGCTTAGTGAAACGAAGGTGATTCCTTCCTGAGAGAGTCGTGCCCATTAAACTAAGGATGATCTGAATACCCCTACAGACAGTCCTGTTAGGCCTGTCACAAATGGGTGTAGGTTTCTAAATTTCTTCAGTTCTCCTGTGGAGAACAGATGTACCTTGATCATCTCTAGGGATAATGTTTTGCCGGCACTTGTTCTGCCCAGGAGAACTATTAGGTGCTTTTCCAGGAAGGATGCCTTTAAGCAAGGGATTGGAGAGATTTTGCACCCCCCTGCCCCCGGGCCCAAATGGACTGCAAATAACAAGAGGTACAAAACTTATTTTGAAGTAATGATAATAAATAAAATAACCTTGAAACCAAGGAAAAAAAATACTGAATTATCATATTCCATAACTGTTCTATGGACCTGTTCCTATTTCCTAGCTCTTGACTGCATGAAGCATATTTCTCCCTGTTGAAAGACATGAGTGGGAGTCTAATTGACTAAACCAATAATTTTCAAACTTTGTGGGAGGTGGTTAATACCAAAAGGGTCTGGCATCATGTTTATTTATTTTTTAAATTTTAGCTTCTCATCTTTTCTGTATTTCTGAGTGGTAAGCAGGTAAGACCAAGGTGCCATAAGCTTATGCCCTTCAGATTAGCAGATGGAAAACACCCATTTCTAGAATCTCAGTTCTGGAACCATTATAAGGAAACCAATAATTTAATCTTGGTTTTTGACTGGCTTGATGGAACTCTCTCCTTCAGAGTTTGCTTGAATGAAAGCTGATTTATTTACTGAAGTCAATACCCATGATTATTACTTGGCAATTGTTGCTCAGGGGACCGTGAGAACTGAAGGAGCAACTGCCATTGCATTCACAGGACTAACCTGCTGCACCAGAATTGGATCTGTGGATTGGTTTTCTTTCACCTGCACTTGTTCAATCAGTTCTCAGAAAGAATTGCTAGAAAATAAATTTTTACAGAAAGCATCTCTGAAAACAAATTTCAGGTTGGCCTGCCTGAAACAAAGAGTCTTGTGAAAATCTGTTGTTCACACTTTTCTGGAAATCTTCCCCTATGTTCCTGGCACAGCAATAGGCAGAGGAACAATATCTTGGTGTTTTGTTCTAGGTGGTGGATGTTCAGGACAGAACTATTGACACCTACTTGGAAGATGTTATCCTGAGTAGCATGGACAGGACAGCTGAAGAGCAAGCCAGGGAAGAGGTTCAGAAAAGGGCTGTAGAAATCAATGACATCGCTTATGAAATGGAAAGTCGGTAGGTTATTAAACAGCACGTGAGGGGCTGTTCCTAGCAGTTTAGAACCTGCCTGACCATGTGCATCATCCATGGGAAGCCATGGGAAGGGCAGAGCAGTGCTGCTCGTGGTCGCTTCATTAGTGTGGCTCCTGTATGGGAACCACACTACTCCTACCTGCTACACACATACAAATCCATCAGAGCCTTATTTCCATACAGCATGTGCCAGGTTCCCTTTGCAAATCACTTGTGTGATCTGTGAATCACCCTTTTTAGATTTCTCCACACCAGTGTGAAGCTGTGACTAGCTTTAAGTGAATCTGGGAACTGCCTAAAGCAATACCCATTCATACCTATCTTTTCATTTATTTACACTACTACAGAAAATCCATTTGAAAGAGATCCTAAAAGATACAGCTATACACAGCCTTTCATTCTGGGGTGGCTGTTCTTTAAGGAACTGCCAATTTCCATGGAGGTCAGTCGTATTGATGGCTGCCTGACAAGGCACTTTGAGTAAAGTAAGTTGTTGAGAACACCACAGTCTGTGTTTGGCTGGGGCATCAGCAGGGAGTACCTTTTAGGACCTGCCAACCCCCCCGGTTCAGTTTCTATGCTCTTTTTTTAATACTGAGCCATAAAAATCCCAACGACACAGTGACTCTCCTATGGTACAGCAGCTGTGTATTTTGTATCTAGATGAATACAAGCAGAACGTTGGAATCCTTGGGGGAACGAAGTGCAGATAATGCATGCAGCCCCTGGGCCAACTGGGGACCCACCGAACACATGGAAAAGAATGTGGGAAAAAAGCATGGCATGGAAAAGAGCATGGGGGCCAGCCAAGTACAGAGTCACAAAAGGGAAGAATTTAGCAAACTCAGCAATGGACCAAAGACTAAACTGACAAAGACACAAACGTGCCCAGCTCAGTTTGTCATCAGAGGGAACTGAGCTTCTCAGTACCTTTGAGGATAAGGAATGTAGGGTGATCCTGCTTTCCAATGCATTGTTGAACACACTGGCAGTGCAGAGGGGAATAGTCACACTGTCACCTATTTGTAGGATAAAAAGAGACCCAGCTGACAACTGCTGCCATGACAATACACTCCCTTGGAAAGAGCGAGGGTATTTACAAGGGAGACCTGTTTTTGCAGAGGTGATCTGGAGAGAAAATTAAAATACTAATACCACTGTGCATCTGTCCTGTAGTCGAAATCGCCTACAGTCAGAAGAGATTGTAGCAGAGCTGGTTTATAATTTCCTGATCCCAGAAGCTGAGAAAAACTTTATGAGAGAAAGAGGTAAGGAGTCCACTTACTTTATTTTCTTTGTGAACTGGCTCACTCTCCTTTTTCTAGCTCCCTGAAAGGAATGATGGAGCCAAGAGTTGTCTCAGTTCCCTGAGATTCCTTTTTGGCACTCTGGAGGTAGAAAATTAAGCTCCTACACCCCTTTTTCACCAGTTTCTCATGACCTTTAGTCTTTTAAAATGGTGACTGAAATTCAGACCTGCTGTAAGATCTGGCTTGTGCTTTTGCCAAGAAAGGTTGGATCAAATAATCCTTGAGGTATGTTCCAACCTGGCTTGCTATGATAAATGTGTTGTATCTGCAGCAATAAAACTGCATTAAAGGAAGCAGCCCATTGCACATTCAGGAACAAACTGGTGAAAATCTATAAATAGCACAGCTGTGAGCTGTGTTATTATATGGCAATTTCTAAAACTGCAGAAGACTTTAACAAGCAATTACTTGATATATGTTTTAATTACTTAATTATTAATTATTTACTTAAATATATGTCATATATGGAAGGAACATTATACACTTTCCTATGCTGCCCTATCCTCCCCACGTGCCTGAGAGCAAGAGGTAAAGATAAAGTTTTAAGGTTGGCTGTAGTGGCATGGTGTTGTGAGGAGGTAACCTTGCAGTTGTAAAGGATGTTTCTATTTAACAAAAATGGAATGACATCTGTCAAAATACAGAGGGGAAGACACAGGAAAACTGTGTATTACAGTAGGTAATGTCACAGTAAGTGGCTGTTCCTAACTGGGATGTTTCCACTGTGCAGCACAGGTTGAATACCCTGACTAAACCAGTCACCCACAGAAAGTGAATGTGACCTAAGCAAAGCAATTGCATCACAATAGAGCTTGAAGGGGTCCTTGCTGCAGTGCACTTCTCTGCCTTGAGAACAAAGGCACTTAGTTCATTGCCTCTTTTATTGCTTTGTGAATGAAAACACAAACCCTGAGTATGCATTTTGTGGTCTCTGAATTGTGCAAACTTTCTTCTTCCTGGCTTGTGTATTGCCACAACAACAGGACCTGTTCTGCAGCTGGCATTTCTGCATAAGCTTAAATCAGCTGCCTTCACTCCAGCACTGCTCCTGCCAGCCTTCCAGAGCAGGTGATGTAATTGTAGTCAGTGAAGCCTGCAGCTGAGGCACTAACACACACAGGTTAGCCTGCCTCAGAAGGGAGAGCACAAAGAAGACCTGGAGATGGCTTAGGATTCTGGACATACTAAGGACATACATCAAGGCTCAAAATATGTACTGGGCTTAAATGCAACAGCAGCTAATGAACAAAGCACCTCAGATGAGCTCCCAAACAACAGAAGAAGAAAATCTTCAGAATCTGTGATAACTGCAGCGAGTTTGCCTGGAAAGCAGAGCTAGACCAAATTAAAAATTAAAGTGGATGCTGGTAGAATAGAGCAGTAGGCAATTAAGTAAGAGAGTTCCTTCAAATGTGATCAGGAGAAATTTGTCACAATATTCTTGTGACAGCAGAAATCAAATGTCAGGAAGAGACCTGGCTCATACTCTCTTCTGCTATTGCTGCATGGGGTGGAGGGGGCTCTGTTCACTTAAGACAGTAGAATTCTACCAGATGTACACTCTGATGAACACACCCTGCTGTAAACCTCCTGCACAGTGATACTTTCAGGGAAGCAGAATCATTAACTATTCCATGGAAATCCAAAGGTAATTGTATCAAAGAGTGGCATTAAATCTCATAAATACCTTAGTGTATTGCAATTCCATGGTGGCTTTTAAAGCCTTCCCTATAGTGAGCCAAATTATTCATTATGAAACTGTGTTTTAGCAACCTGGCCCATGCTTGAGCATTCACCTTCCTTGAAACTATCAGGAAGTGATCTAAGAGAACAGTTACCTGGCCTGTCAAAGGAGCAAATCCATTTGTAGAAAAAAGATTTGAGGGCCTGCAGGTGCAGTCTTTGCCTACACTTTAGCTTCCCCTTAAACACCTGTTTTGTCATTACCTAGTTTGGGATTCTTTTCCTCCTTGTTTTGTTGCATTTTGATGCATAAAAGCAGGGATTATCCAATACTGGCTCACCTTGAAAAACCTCTGCACCTCTATTCTGAGCCCTGGCTCAGTGGAAGCAGAAGTCACTGTGCTGATGTGAAAAACCTTGCTTGGAAAAGGACAGTCACCAATTTCAGCACGCTGTCCTTTAGATGGAATTCACTGTGGATGGAGAAAGGGACTACAGCAATTCCAGGGGAGTATTCCCAGTATAGTTGATGCAGTTGATGCAAATATGATTGAAGGCAAAATGCCTTGGGTAGAGAAACCTCTCCTGGGAACAAGGGCTGGCTGGCAAAGGTCAGCTTTTCAAACACAGTGAGATCCAGTTGCATCCATTGTTGACAAAGCGGGCCTGGGAGATGGATAAACATAAACAGGGTGGGTTGGTAACGCTGGGTGACTGAGACAGGGACAGCAGAACTGTGTGCCAGCATGCAGGACACCAGTGCTTCAGACTCACAGTCTAAGTGCAGCTCAGCCTTGAAACAGGCCAAAGGAAGTCTTGGCCTTCTGTAGGGAAGTGACAGGATGAGAGCCACCCCTTGTTCCTGAATCATTCCTCACACCCTCCATAAGGCACACAGTACTTCGATCCCGTGACTGAAATAAAGAGGGAAAGGGTGAACAAAGAATAGTGAAGAGCAATAAAGAGAGCTGTAGGGTGAACACTTAAGCTTGGGTAATTATCTCCCAGGAGGTGGGTTGGAAATACATACAAATGACTTTGGATGAAAGGAGGCAATCCTGCAGTAGCTGAGGGGAGGTGATAAGGTAGGCAGGTGACTTCAAGTGTCACTTGTGGCTCCCAGTCTTACTTTGAACTCAGTGAGAGTTTCTCAGTGCAGGTCAGATCCTGGCACAGGAGATGGCAGATCTCAGCTGTATGCTTCCAGAGGCTTGCTGCAATTAACAGACACTGAAGGAGAAGTTATTTTAAAGCCTGATAATATACCCTGGCCAGTTGTTCCCAAAGCTGGAAAGGAGAACACTTGGGCTGTGCTTCCCTCTGTGGGGGCCAGTCTTTAAAATGAAATGCAAAGTTGGTTGCTGCTATTAGGTGGCAGTAGAACGCTTTCAGCCAAAGTTAGAAGGGCATGATTTTTTTTTACTGAGACAGACTTTTCCACAGCTGCAGGATTGCTAAAAGCTATTCCTCCCTTCTCCCCTACAGAGAACACTTTGCTGTACATTTCCAAGTAAAAGCCTTACCTCTTTCTATGCACAGTGAGATGGTCCCAAAGAAAACACATCTACGCTGCTCATCGGATCATCCACGCGCGCACAGAGAGGGCTCTGGCTGCACTGGCACTGCGTCCGGAGGGATCTGCCACCGACAGAAAGGAGGATTCTGCTGGGACAGCCAGCACAGCTCTGAGTGGGACAGCTGCTGGACCAAGTGCAGCTGACAGCACTCACTCTGCCACAGTTACACGTGAACTTGGACAAGGCTTCCACAAGGATCCCACAGCCTCCTAGGACAGAAGATGAATGAGGTGGGTTTTCCTTCCCCTCTGTGGTTTGAGTTTGGAGCATGGTGAAGGAAAGGGAAGCACATTGTATTTACTTTTTCAGGGCACTCTGAATGGAAAACCCTTTCTCTCCCTTGGGCTGACCCTCCTGCTGCCTGCCAGCAGTGTTGTCCTGGAACCATTCTGTATACATTTTGGTGTGTCAGCTCTCTCCACTCCCTTCCCAACTTGCTTTGGACTTCATTAGCTAATTTTTCTGTTCTGATTATCCAGAGAAGCTCGAGTGAGAAAGCAGTGTTAGCATTCCTTGTTTGTTTTCCTGGCACAGACCAATAAAAATCTGCACCTGGGCTTTAGGTGGTATTTCCTTGTTTCAATAACATTAAGTGAAAAAATACTCCATAAGTGGGAAATTTTGAGTTGAGACCATCCACAGACAAGTGTTCCCACTGATTTCCTTAGTGGTGTAAGGCCCAGGGGCTTCCTGCATTAGCACTGCTATTAATAAAGCACTGGAGCTGAACAAAACCAGTCAGATTTTGCATCATCTTTTCACATCATTAGTCCTTGGAGAAAGAAAAGGTGCTCCTGAGCTCAGCAGGATGGTTTCTGACAAGCAGGCAGTGTCTGGCACAAACCTGGGTGATAGCAGGATGACACGGGCATGGCGGAGCTGATGCATTTTCCAGAAATGTTCCTCTTTGGGCTGACTGCTTCTTGCTTTTTATCACTGCAAAGAGCAATTCTGGAAAGAATCTTATTTTTCTTAGAACACTGTTAGTCACTCTGGCTCTCCAGCTCCGAGGGCTACACAGAAAGAATGCTGGCTGTGCTGTGTGCTGGCTTTGCCGTGTTTGCAGGCACGGGGGTGCTCCAGCTCCGGATGTCGGGAAGCAGCAGGCTCAGACAGGCGCAGTGCATCTGTCACAGAGCTCAAGGCTTGCTCAGCTCTCCAGCGCTCACGTGGCAGAATTCCCGAGGGCTGTGGCCTTAGCGCATAAAGGGACATTTACACCAAGCACCACATTTTGGAGGGGCGGGCACAGCCACACCACCACACCCAAAATGCTCATTCATCGATGGCTACAGCTGGCACAGCCAACAGCAGTTCTGGCCCTCAGTGCTACAGTGATCACGGGCTGATCTCTCCCTGCTGCCATCTTTTCTCCCCATGGATCATCTCTTCCTTGTGCTGGGTCTGTAAAGCTCAGGTGTGGTTCACCTAATCCCGATCATAGTGCCATTTGTTCCACATAACACAAACCAGCAGCTGGTCAAAAATGGCGCTCATTAATGCATTCCTGTAAAATTCTGCATTGGGTCTTTGTTTTTTGGGTTAGGCTGGGGCAGGGTACAGGGAAAGGAATTTACAGGGAGGGGAGAGGGAGGAGAAAGGAGTCTGGGTACCCCTGTATTCCACTGGGGAGTAAATAACAGGAGGAAAAAGTGCTGCACCAAACCACTGCTGGTCTCCAGGTCGCTGAACCAGGGGCACCAGGGCACTGCTGGGGTCAGGCAGCCTCTGTGAGTGCTGCAGTGTCTGGCAGGAGTCAGAGGGGGGTGACCAGTTTTGGGTAGGACTCTGTGAGGATGATTCCATTAGGGACTGTGGATTTGGAGCAATTCTCATGGTATTCGTAGCTAGTCAGTAAAAGGGAAGGTTGCAAATACAAAAATATAGAACAAAACACTCTCCACAGTGTGGGAGGAGAAGCTGTGTAGGGATGGGTTCTGTAGCCTCAGGCCACCTTGGACAAATTTAGCCTGGTTAAAAGGAGGGGGGATAACATGAATCACAAGATCCAATGTAATAGGAGAGACATGGAAAACTTGATGCAGCAGAACAGTGGAACAGGAAGACTCATCCATTGAGGCATTTGCTGTATTTCTGAAGATGGTCTGTTAAAATAAACATTCTGCATGTGGCTCATTGTACAATTTGATGTGATTTTAAAAAGATAAGTATTCCAACAGGTGTGGGAATGGACAGAGGTTGCAGCACTTCGGTCTTCTGTAGGGATACAGCTCTGCATAACAACGAGGGGGCAGGGGACTCCAGATGCTGTGCACAGGCTGAGCTATAAATGTCTCAGCTTCTATTATGATTTAAGGGACACCATCAAGGTAAAGCCATCTTTTCCACATGACATTGCCTAGCATGTAAACTGAAGGCCACGGCAGGATTCCTGCAGAAAACTCTTCTGTAGAAACCGCTTTCAATTGTCATGTGGGGTTTTTTTCTCAAGCTTTGCAGAATGTACTTTGAGAAAGAAAATGAGCCCAGTGAGAGGGAATTGGGATCATAAATCAACAGCATAAGAATGCACCATTCCCTCTCCTAGCAGGACACAGAACAACCCTGGGGAGGAGCCCGTACCCGAAACAAACACAGCAGATGCCTCCAGGACTGCGCCAATACAGTGGGAACACGGGGAAAATTCAGCTTGTCCCGCTTTTCTTTCACCAGCTGCCCACAGGGAGGGAGCCTGGCTGTGCTGCTCTGCTGGCTCCTGTCTCCTGGCAGGTGGGGGAGACAGGCTGAGCCAAACAGGCCTCTGGGGTCACTGCGCCCTGAGAATGGTGAAAAACTGGTCTCTGCAGCAAATGAATGAATGCAAATTATCCCCAGGCTTCCCTGCCGATAGGGCTCTGGTGGTGTGGGAGGAGAAAATCCTATGGCACCAAGTCCAGTTCAGCAAAAAGGACTTGGGGTCGTTCTTTACTGGAAATGTACAGTGTCTGCATTTCTGTCAACAGAAAACCACACCAAACCCACACTCCCCCATCTCTCCTGCCTCCCCTAGAAGCAGTATGACCATCACAAAAGCTGCAGCCATAGACCTGGGTGTGGTGCTGTTAAAAGAGTTCCTGCCACTTTCTGAGCACAGCTGTTCCCTCTGCTCCTGGTCTTGCAAGTGTGCAGGATTTGCCTGATACTTCATTGGGCTCAATTCAGCCCTCACACAATTTTTTTTAGGAGAGTGGGCTTAACCCTACAAGTATGGTCCTCACATGCTCATGGCTTTTAACAAGGCCCAATTGCATTATTGCTGACTATCTCCTCCAAGTCCTGTTTCCCTGCTTTCACCAAAGTCCTGTTTGTGCAACTTTTCCTGTGTTTTTATGATTGGTGAATAAGTAGAGTGCTGGCATTCCAGCCTCCTCACCACAGTGCCCTCCGGAATCGGGCCTGGGCTTGGATGGGGAGCTGTTGTTACCTCTGCCTGCTTTCCACCCCACCAGAGAGGCAGGAATCGGTTTGAACACGTGCCAAAACTGCCAACTCCCCGAGACAGAATGTGTACACCTGGATTAGTAAATTCAATTTTCCCGGGACCACCCTGGACCAAGGCCCCCACGGCTCCTCCCAGGTGCTGCCTGGAGCAGAACTGGCAAGGAAAGCATCCCAACAGACACTGTTCGCATGAGACAGAAAACGCCAGCAGGCCAAGGGGAAGGGTGTACGCTGAAACCCGTGGAGCAGGGCAGCTCCAGCTCTCTGCTCTGATTGTATCAGTAATTCCTCTCATTCCTCCTTTACTCCCACACGCTGCGTCAACCCCACACACCTTTTCCTCCACTTCTGGCTGGAGTCAAGGACACTTCTCTTGGCCTCCTCCCATGTGCCACATCCCAATCCTTCAAGTAGCACATGGAAGGGATGGCTTATTCCCCTTTCCTTCCTGCAGGGCTGCTTACCTGTATCCACATGAGCTGCCTGGCTCAGCACAGCATCCCCACTGGACGTGGGAGCTGTGGCTGCTCCTGCCAACACTCACTGTTGCCGCTGCCCACTGCTCTGCAGGGGCTTGGACCCATTGCAGAGCCCAGCCAGATGAGAACTATCCCATCCAGTTCTCCCAGTGGGGAGCTTGCAGGGCAGCCTGCACTCCTGGCTCATCCTGGATGGCCCATCCTGGAGCTCCTCAGTCAGTGCTGGGATGTCGGTCCTTGTCCTCGGGGAGCGGCCAGGAGCGTGCGGTGCCGACTGCAGTGAGATAAAGGTGGTAGAGACTTAGAAGCTGCATTTGCTGCTTTCTCCCTGAGTTGCTGCAGGACTGATCCTAAGAATCTCCTTTTTGTTTGTTACTGAGCCAGTAACAGCCTCTTGCAAACACTGTGTTGGTTCTTTACCTGTTGAATTGAAGCCTTTCTCTGCCTGCCAACATAATTTTTCTTCCTCCAGCCCAATGCAAACAATTTTTTCATTGCTCTGAGGGCCCCAAATCTGTTGTCTCCAGCAGAAACCGCCTCCATTGACCAACCTCTTCCTAGGCCGGTGCTGTGAAACAAAAATCTTAAAAGAGGTGTAACTGAGATAGTCCAAAGTGTCCCCAGCTGGGCATTCCCTTTTCCCAAGGCTGCTAACTTATGGCAGCATTCCAAACAACAGCAATGATCTCCTTGAGTAAAAATGCTCTCAAACTACCTGGGTTTTTCCACTAAGCACCATCTTCCTCCAGAGCACTCTGGCCTGGCAAAGGACTTGGTTACAGGAATGAGCTGCAGAAGGGAGGAGGAGGAGGGCACAGCTGCTGTTATGCCTGAGCAAACAATCATAGAATTGTTTAGGTTCTACAGGACCTCTAAAGTCACCAAGTCCAACCATTAACGCAGCACTGCCAGTCTACCACTAAGCCATGTCCTCATGTGCCACATCTCCAGGGATAGTGGGTGACTCCACCACTTCCCTGGGCAGCCTGCTCCAGGGCTTGACAACCCTTTCCATGAAGAATTTTTGTCCTAATATCCAGTGTTAACCTTTCCTGGTGTAAACCTTCCTTCCTTTGAGGCCATTTCCTCTTGTCCTCTTGCTTGTTACCTGGGAGAAGAGACCAATCCCCACCTGGCTGCAGCCTGCCCTTGTGGAGGGTGATAATGGGGATCTGGTGAGAGGCGTGGGAATGCCCTTTGCTTCCTCTCAAGCTCCTGTGCTGCTCCCACCACACACCTGACCCTGCCTCGCTCCCTGCAGCCCCCGTCTCCCTCTGACAGGACCTGCCACACGTCCTCTGTCAGCAGCAGGTGTCTGGACCCTGTGACTGCTCAGCACTAGGAGGTGAGGTAAAGCACAGGGGGGTCAAGCAGCCAGTGACAATGAACAGTCCTGCTCTAACTCCTGCCTTCCACCAGTTTTTAGAAACTTCGCTTAGGGGAAAAAAAATACCAACCAAAAAGCCCCAAACCCTCAATCTCTCTGCTTAGCAATCCATTTCATTCTCAGTTCCTGGGGCCTGCCACCATACACAGGGCCTGTGGCTCCTCTGTTGGGGCAGGTGCTTGTGCTCTGCCAGGCAGCTCTGCCTGGAGACAAGGGTTTGTTTGCCCACAGCCACATTTTCTCACTCTGAAGCAAAGCGAGGGGGCTCTGCAGGGGGCCCTGGGCTTGGGCAGACTGCCCCACTGCAGCTCTGGGGACAGAAATGCCCTGCTGCAGCCACTCACAAGCTTCCACAAGGGAAGAGGCTGTTTGTTCCCCACTTGTCTGAGAGGATCCAGCCTTAACTCTGGAGTATGTGAGCAGAGAGGGGTGATGCAGAGAGCAGGGAATCCCTGGAAGAGAAGGCTTTAACTCCACTGACTGCACAGGACACCTAACCAACTGCATGCAGACTCAGGGAGCAATAGGATACACCAAGAAATATCTGTGCCATGGCATCAGGAATTAGCTGGGTGTGCAGCAAGATCTAGGGCTGCATTCCTGCACTGACCAAAGGCTGGTGTTTGCTGTTCAGTCCAGTTCTCCCTTAGAGCCCCGAGCACTCACCTGTCCTCTCACCTGAGATGAACTCCAGCAGGAGTTTGTTTTGGGGAGCTGGTCTCTGCTCCAAAGCCTCGCATTGTACAACATTCATACCCAGACAGAGCCTGGCTTTCCTGCCGTGCCCTGTGAGGCATTGACACCTGCACACCTTCCTTTCCTACCAGAGCTTGGATTTGGCAGTGGTTGGATCTTGCAGCCTTTGTGCATAGCTGGTTTAGCAAAGCCAGTCCTTCGCCAGGACCACCCTTCAAGAAGAGCGAGGGACAACAGGACAAGGGCCCAGCCAAGCCCTTCCCAGAGCCCAGGAGGGACGTGAGGTTCCAGGCTGACTGATGAGGTTGTGTACCATCTGCTGGGCTCGCTGTCTCCAAGCAACTGGACGTGGTGCCTCAGGCAAACTGCAGTTCCCCTCTGCAGCTCGCTGCTCGCTTCCCTCCTCCTCCTTCTTTGTGGCTCTTGTTCTTCTCGCACAGAAAGCCACTTGGACCTTCCCACCAGCAGCCCAAAAGCTGCCACCTTCCACATAACAAATGGTGGCAGTAGCCTTGACACTGACTTTTAATTCCAACGCAGATGGCTGGCAGCTCGCTCCATAAAGACAAAGCACATCAGTGGAGCAGACTCTTGTAGTG
Organism: Dicaeum eximium; assembly: GCA_013396995.1. Taxonomy (NCBI): domain Eukaryota; kingdom Metazoa; phylum Chordata; class Aves; order Passeriformes; family Dicaeidae; genus Dicaeum; species Dicaeum eximium. The sequence goes on along the minus strand of VWZP01008072.1, from coordinate 1,031,614 downwards.
CATTCAGCTTGGTGCTGCTTTACGCTCGGATTAGCATTTTAAATCATCCCAAAGCGTCGGTGACCGACAGCTAAGTGGATTTGACCCTGGTTTGCAGATGGGTCTCAAAAAGTATTTTCCCACAGGGTGACAGAATGATGTTCCCTGGAAGGTTGTGCAAGGACTGGCTTTTGATGCTAAGGTGTTTCATTACATCTTTTAGAAGGGTGGTTGGAATATAAACACGATATGAAAGTGTAACAGTACCACTGGCAATGCTTGCAAGAGTTACAGTGGGAGGGCGTGCTGGATAAACTGGAGAGCTGCAGCCTCCGTGCAGAAGGGAGAATGCAATCCTCAGGTAAGGAGACAGACAGCAGCTACTGGATGCTCTCCAGTGCCTTCACTGACACTGGGGAGAGCGCTGTAGGGAACCTCTGGCTGCTTTTGGTACTACAGCTTAAGGAGGGTGTTCGAAACAACCGTGCAGGAGATAAGATTGGAAACATTACAAAGATGAGAAGGAACTGAAGATCCCCTTCCAGTCAGCTTAGCAAGAAGTTATGAGGTGCTTGAGTCCTGTTCATTTTGCTCTGAACATTCAGAAGAGAGACCTGAGACTGGAGCTGAGAGTAAATGTGCAAAGACAGCGCATAAAGAGAGCCCACAACTTGCATTCCAGGTGAGGGAAGTTCAGAAGAGGCAGGAGGTCCCAGTGCATGTCCCTCTAGAGAAGTGCCCAAGGATGACTGACCACCACCCCAAATCACCAAGGATTGTGATGAACTCCCACCAGAGGCAAGCTTTAAATAGATAAACTCACCCAGAGAGGTGCTGTAATTTGGCAGCCAAGGTGTTTGCAGGCCACCCTGAATGCCAGGGCCAGGCTGACTGAGCAGAGCAGTCCCAGTCTCAGCACGAGCTGGATGCATCCTGGATCCTGGTGACCTTTCGGAATAGAGGTAAGTGAAGGGACAGCAGCGTCTGCTCACCATGTTGCTTCTGGGGCTGCCAGGCTGAGGGTGGCCGCCTGGCCTTGTCACCCCAGTGCCCCAGAGCCGCAGGGCCTGCACAAACCAAGCCCTGGGCCTGCTCAGGGAGCCAGGGTGGGCCAGCACCTGCTCCGAGGGGCACAGCTCCAGCAGCCAGGAGGGGCCAGAACAGCTCCCAGACACACATTTGGCAATCAGGAGAGGATCAAGGGGATCCTGACTCAACACTCACGGTGAGGACCCAACAAGGGTCCCTTCCCACCCTGCTCCCACTTGTCCTGGAGGGCCTCCGGAGCGGAGGCTCCGGCCCGGAGCCCAGGAGAGGTTTCATGGGAACAACCGCGGCTCGTGGCACACAAAGAAAGCAAGAGGAGTCTCTTTGCAATATAAATTTGTTTTTATTGAAGCAGCAGTCACATGACCTCGCATCTAGCCTTTAGGATAGCGACAGAATGGATTCGGCCAGGTCAGCCAGCCCAAAGAAGGATTTTTATTTTTTTTTTCTTTTTTCTTTTTGCGCTAATAGACATGTCATGTTTAATACATACATTATCCAGTACCGGAAACCCAACTCAGAGATAGCTATGTGCTGATTTGCTGGAGGAACGGTCCACTGGACGTGGTCTCGACAAACTTTACAGATCACCACCAAATAACATTACTAATGGGATCCAATGATTTAAAAAAAAAACAACCCAAACAACCATGAGTGCAGGATTCAAAGCCAGCAGTTTACACAGGTTCTTAAGTTTGTATCTATAGGTGGACGGTAAAGGAAGATTGGTTGGTTTCAATTTGAAATATTTATGTCCCAGGGTTCCTCTCTCCATCAAATCAAACGGTATCATAGACAAGCTGGCATCTCTTTAAAAATAGCATGGAATAACACAGCTCATTTAAGAAAACATGCTCATTTCTTGAGGTTTTTCTTTATTATTACAAAGATTCACGTCCACCTATTCTCGCAGAGTGGAAAGAGGCATGAGGGTGAGGAACAAGGGTCAGAGAAGGGAGAGAGGAGGAGGGAAGAATAGGGCAATTTTTTGAAATAAAGACCACACACTTGGTATTTTTTAAATTTCATTTCCAGGCTAACCTACTTTTTATTTAATGCAAATTACAGTACCAGTTAACTATTTCCGAACCGAGTCACACAGAACAAAACGTATTTACAAGGGGAATGGGGCGGGGGAAATAATAAAACATTAAGCATACTTTCCACAAAAAAAGTTTATATTTAAAATGAAAAAAAAATCAGTCACAGAGGCATTCAAGTAGTAATAATGTTATACAGGTTTTGCTTTTCCTTTAAATCAAGACAGATTTGCACAAGTGTATGCAATATTTTGTATACAACCCACAGTCCTTAATATATATATATTTAGATTTCTGTTTTTAAGATGGAAGTGGTCACGCTAATTGGTGTGTACAGGCCCAAGTGATCCATCAGCAACACATTAATGAACGCAAATTTTACAGGCAAGCAAATTATATATATATAAATATATTTTATATATATATATTAAAAATAAATTGAGAAAGACCAACACAAGGAAGCTACTTTTCTCGAGCTAACCCCTTAGGTACTGTTTTCCTTTCCTGTCGTTTTGCCATTATTGCAGTGTTGCAAAACGAAGCCAACTACGACCAGAACCGGCCGAGAGCCCCGTGGAAATCAGCTGCCACCCCAGGGGTACCCGCTGGCAGTCTCCGGAAGGCAGAGCCCGGACCGAATACCCTACTGTGCTTTTCCTCATCGGCTTTTCCTTTTTCTGCGCGGTGGCTGAGATTCCTAGTACAGGAGTACGAGTCTGACAGGCTGCTTGACTTCTGCTTTTCCAAGTACTGAAAACTGGGGGGGAATTTTAGGTTGCAAGTCGCAGGCACCTGCCATTATTTTAGGTAAAGCTTGGCTTAGAAATAAGGGGACAGAGTGTTCAGGGGTCTTCTACCAGTCAATTTTCTTTTGCAGGTAATTTTTTTCTTTTTCCCTAGCAAAGTAGGTAAGTTTAATAGTAAAGAACACCAGTGTCTTGATCGAGCATCCATTGGGGGAGACAGACTGCGATCCAGCCCGGCTCAGGGACCCACTACGGCAGGGCTGACGTAAAGGACACATCAAGACCACACTGGGTTAAAAAAGAAGCCCGAAAGAGTGTAAAAGAAGAGAGGGACAGCTCTGAGCAGACTGTCGCCAACAGCTTGGCATCACTGACCTTCGTGTCACCAGAAAGAAAGTGCAGCCTCTGCTTCACTGGAATGAACACGAGATGCTTCGAAATAAAACAGCAACCTTTGGTTTGGTAAGAGTTACGTGTTTTCCCATTCAAGACAATCTTATGTGGAATACTAACAAGGTAGTAAAACACAAGCAAACTAGTTTTAGAAACAAGGCCTTCGTGCTGGGCACAAGAAATCAAGAGTCATGTTAAACTTATCTCAAGAAAACAAAAGTGACTTTGGGGAAGGATGTGGGGGTAAAAACAGGGACAAGAAAGGGAACAGAAAGTCCTCCCGGCAGAAAAAACCACCGCAGTCTCCTACAGCGATGCCCCCGCTCCCACCGCAGCCAAATGGCTCCGAGCGCAGCAACCCTGCGGGATGTGGGGATTTCCCTCCCCGGGGGCCCTTTCCGCTCGCCGCTGCCCCCGGCACAGCCGCAGGGAGGGTGGGAAGGCCAAGCCTCCTGGAAGCTGCTGCTGCCCAGACGCTCCTGGGCGCAGGGTTGAGGGGAGAGACAAGCAAAATCTAAACGGGCTGCTAGGGCAAGGGTCCGAATGAAACCAGCTGCTGCCGGCGGGAGGAGGGCAGGGCGGGCACCTTGGAGACTCCCAGAACAAAGCCACGGCTCCAATGAAGTAAATGACGGTGGAGACGGTTTCTTTTCGTTCTGCTACTGATCAGGGTATCACCAAAACCTTACAGCACTCAGAGAGTTAGAAAGCGGGGCGGGGAGGGGGGAGCAAAGATGCGGGTTTAGGGTGGGAGACACTGTTAATAAAGAAGAAGAAAAAAATAAAAGGGAAATAAAATTCAAAAAATCATGGAAGCGAAGGCACTCCAAACTATATAGATACACTATACATCGCTAGAGTTATTGTTACAATAATACAGGCCGGTACCTACTGTACAGAGTTAAAACTATATGGCTTTAAAAAGCTCGTCTACATTTTGTCTGATTATTAAACAGAATCACTGCCCTGAACGATAACTTTTTGCTCATTAATAACAGTTCCTGGGTCCACATATTTACATACAAAACAATAAAACTCAAAATTCAAAAACAACCAAAAATAATAATGTACAAGCTTGAATTTGGTGAGGAGCTTTGTTTTTTGTTGTTATTTTTCCTGTGTTTTTTTNTGTGGGAGGGAGTTTTTTTTTTTTTTTTTTTTTTTCTTTTTTTTTTTTTTTTTTTTTTTTTTTTTTTCCTTATTTACAAAAAAAGGTTTTTCAAAGACCTGGATCTAACTTGTATAAAAGAGTGTGTGATCCTGCTATGATCCTTGAAAACAGAAATAAAACCAGAGGGGCACCCCTGACCCTCCCCCCAGCCTAACACACACACGAGACACACACAGACGCCGGCACAGCCACAAAACCAGAGAGAAACGCTCTGACTCCCCTCCGCCACTCTTTAACAAAAAAATGAAAAAGAAAAGCCACATGTCCTGGCACAAGCAGCAATTTTTCTTCGATATATTTTTATTACCTTTTTTTTTTTTTAAAGACTCTGTAATTTACTGCCTCCAAATAACAGTGCCTGTGGCCAATGCTTCAGCAGTCTTGTCTATACAGCAGATCCATACCCTGCCACTGTCCTACTTTTTGAGTCTCCTGCATGGATTTGGATCACTGGGTCAACCAAGCCCCTTCACTTACCTTTCAGGACACTGCCTAGCCGAGCGCATGTGTTAAGATGCTTTTCAGCCCTTTCTATTAAGTTGCAGGTAAGGATTTGGAAAGCCTTCTGTTTCTCAACGTGGGTGTGCTTTCCTTTGCAGCCAACCAGAATGCAAAAAAGCTTTAAAACCTTTTTTTTTGTGTGTGTGCCCAACAGCAAATCGCCGAGGCGTATAACATGAGGGTTTATTGGTTTCATAGTAGGTGGTCACTCACCTCTTCAATCAGCTCCTGCGTCCCCAAACCCACCATGTGCCAGGCAGGAGGGAGAGGGCAGAGCTTTTATCAGTTCCGGGGCTGCTAAGAGACAGTTTCCAAAAAAATCCCACGTCAACAGCATAAAAGGTACAAGAAGAAACACACCGAGCTCGTGACCAAGCCCCTGCCACCCCTGCGGCGGCCAAGCTTCCAAAGCCGCTACTGCCGGTTCCCCCCGGGCCACACGAAGGCTCCGCGTGTTCCCGAAAAGCCACTGCTTGCCTTAGAGATCCGCAGGTCGAGGAACGGCTCGGTAAGCACCAAAGGCGACTACAGTTTCTCTGAAGAAGGATAAGGCTGGAGCGGACACCAACCGCAAGCCTACCACAAGATCAGGTCTCCAAAAGTCTCGTTTCCGCGCCGGGGCTGCTCCGGCCGCTCACCTGACCCTTTCGCAAGGAATATTGCTTTGACTTCAGGAAGAGAGACGTGGATGCTCGCACCACACGCCGTCACAGGGAGGAAACCTGGACCCTGAACTGATGGACTAGAACAAGCATTCACCTCACGCTTCAGTCAGACTGATTCGAGATCGTAGACAAAATAAAAAAAGCAGTATTGTATCTATGTATACATGTATATATTTATATAATATATATACACACACACTCGTATAGAGCCAGCTTTCCTACAAGTCAGCAGGTACAAATTACCATCAAGAGCATTCGGATGTGTATTTTAATATTCTACCGATGTAAAAACATAATGGCGACGTGGCAACACGCATCAATAAATAGAGATAAAAAAAAAAGAAAAAGTAAGAGGTTAAAAAGGATGAAAATTAAATACAGATTTGACCTGTGGATTTAAAATCAGAACTATTGGAGAATGTGGCATCCTGCAAGTTAAAACTGCAGTTAAAAAAAAAAATTATTACAAAATAAAACCAGTAGCCTGTTACAGTTCACATTATAAACCCTGGTGTCCTTTTCCTGTACACACCTTAGGAAAGGGAAGCCTGTTCAAATCAAGAGCCAAGGAGGGGTGGGGAGAGAAAGAAACCCAACCAAACACACTTTCACAGTGGCCACTTCTCAAGAAGTCCCTTAACATCCATCCACCAGCTGGGCCCCTGCCCCTGCCGAGGATTTTGTTCGTCCGCTCTTCTCTGCTGAAGCTGGGAGCCGGCCCGAGGCACGGAAAGCAGGAGCTCCGGCCGGGCAAAGGGGATGCCTCGGCAGAGCCGACCGCTGCTGTTGGTGCATGTGTGTGTATTATATTATATATCACCTGCTTGGGCAAGACTTTCCCACGTGAAGCTGCAGGTTTCCTCATAACTAGCACTGATTTTTAAAATGGAAGGCTTCCGCTAGTGGTTCAAGCCTTGGACACATGGCAAACCCTCCCACCCACCCCATGGACACCTATTTTCCTGCCACGTCGCCCGCTCCCCGTGCTGAGCCAGGGCAGTTCTTCAGATAACCTGGGATATGGATTTGCTGACAAGAAACGCTGAGCTCTGTTGAATGACCCCTGCTAAGCTCCCGACCAAATTCAAGCTGTGCACTACATCAAAGTCTGAAACTTCACTTAAAAAGAAAATAAAAAAAGAGGGTAAAAAAAAAAAAGAACTTCAGCAGAGAATGAGGTTTGGGATTTGTTTGTTTCATTTTTTTTCCTTCTTTCTGTTGTGGGAGGGGGTATGAGGCAAGAGTCCTGGTTCTGAAGTACACAACAGCAAACTTCCAACATGAAGAGATTGTCGAGGGGAGACATTGGTGTGTTGTATTGCTCCGCTTTCCCTCCTCCCCCCACCTAGTCCCCTGCCCCGGACACCCTGCAGAGTGAGAATACAATGAAACTGGTTTGTATTTATAGATATTTTACAAGGTTAAATAAGAACAACAATAATAATAATAAAAAATTGAACACTAAAATGAACAGGTTGGTTGTTTTGTTGTTTTGTTGGATTTTTTTTTTTCCTCTTTTTAATTTTCTTTCCAAATGTGACCAGTGTTGCTGAGCAAGACTCAAATTACTGGTGATTTTTCCTGTGCAGCTGGCTGCTTGGTACTGGTTCAGGTGGAGTTGGAGGCTGATGCTGTAGCTACACTATTGGTCTGACCTCGTTCTCCTGCGTTAACATCTGCAAACAACAGACGAGAAGGGGAGAGAGAAAAAACAACCAGTATTACCTCCAAAACAGAGACACATTGGAAACAACAGCTATGACATTCTCCACAAGGGGAAACCCACAACTCCCACCAAGACAGTGTTTGGTTAGGATGCTCTCCTGACTTCAGGGCATGCAGATAGAACAATCCCATCTGGGGAAAGACAGAAGATGGTCTTTAAGCAGGGCAAAAGCAAGCTGGAAGGCTGAGGGCTGGGCTCCAGCAGGTTTTGCAGTTCATAACACTGGCTGCGCAGGGCAAAGTCGGTCATGTTACATCCCATAATTGCAGGACAAAGCACACTGGCATTGCCACAGCCAACACCAGTATCTGTGGTCACTACGAGGTTTCACGCTGGTGCTAAAGTTTCACATTGTTAGTCCTTCTTATAATAAATCTGCCTGTTAGTTGTGTGAATGAGTGCAGACAAGGAACGTGACAAGCCTGCTCCCCTGGAAACAGCTGGTGTGCCAATGTGCGATTCATGCACTTGTTGCCTGAGAAAGTCTTTCAAGTCTGCTGCTGAATTCAGTGTTGCTCAACCCAAGCTGGACCTGCCACCCTCTGAACTGCTGAAGCAGATTAACATCAAGGCCTGAAGCCAGTAATGAGGTTTATGCAAGCACATGATATGTTAGAGGATCGGATCTCTGCAGTAAATGCTTCCAACACCTTCTGAGGGAGGGACGGGGCTTCACAGAGAGACAAGTCACAGGATCAAGGGCATGTGTCAAAGTGCATTTCAAGAAAATTGAGAGTTTGCAAAGAAATACCAGAAGGAAATTCATTGTAACTGTGTTTTCATAGGCCACATGCATCAGGTATTTCCTCTAAAAAAAATATTCTTAGTATTAGAAGAGTAGGTAGGGGGGAAAAAAAGCACCAATTTCACCTGGAACCATTCTATATAGTATCTAATTAGCCAAGTCAGGAAGACTATAAGACACTTATAGGTAAGTGGGTGAACGTGTAAAATACAGGATGGGAAAGAGGTATTATATGGGGTTTTCTCCAAGAGACTGCCATGCATTTCACCCACCACTTAATTTATGTAAGATTAACTGTAAAGCTGTTGATACTGCAACAGGAAAAAACATGAGAAAGACTTATTATCTCAGTACAGAAGAAAGCAGACTGGGCAAACCACGCATTTGAAAAGACACATGGAAAGGGTTTATATAAAGAAAGAACAGATCTGATGACCTCAGCCTGAAGGGCTATGTGACTAGCAGGAGTATCAGACATGACAAAACACACTGGTGAGTGCTGGGTGTGCAGTAACATTTCTCCATCACAGAGGAGCTGGGCAATGCTCTACGGTCACCTGTTAGCAAAACCCTTCCTCTTCAGCCACACTTACCTGACCATAGCAAACAAAGGCAATGAACTGAATCATGAACTGACCACTTTGGGTTGAAAGGGACCTTAAAGAACATCCAATTCCAACTTCCCTGCCCATATCCAAACCTCCCACTACAGCAGGTTTCCCAATGCCCCATCCATCTTGGCCTTGAACAGTTCCAGGGGCAGCCACAACTTTTCTGGGCAACCTGTGCCAGTGCTTCACCAGCCTCACAGTAAAGAATTTCTTCCTAATATCTAATCCAAACCTACCCCATTTCAGTGTGAACCCATTTCCCCTTGTCCTAACACTTCATGCCCTTGTGAATAAGTTCCTTTCCTTCTCTCTTGTAGGCCTCCTTTAGTTCCTGGAAGTTTGCTCTATGGTTTTCCCAGACCCTTCTCTTCTCTGTGCTGAACAGACCCAACTGTCTCATGGAAGAATTCCTCCAGGCCCTGATAAACTAAATCACTTTCCTCTGGACTTGCTCCAGCAGGTTCACATCCTTATGCTGGTGGCCTCAGAGCTGGGCACAGCATTTCAGGTGAGGTGTCACAGACCAGAGTCGAGGGGCAGAATCACCTCTCCTGACCTGCTGCCCAAGCTGCTTTTGATGCAGCTCAGGATACATTTGGCTTTCTGGGCTAGAAGTGCATGTTGTCAACTCATGTCCAACCTCTCATCGACCAACATCCCCAAATCCTCCTTCTCAGGGCTACTCTCAATCCATTCTCTGCCCAGCTTGTATTTGTGCCTGGGGTGCCCTGACCCAGGGGGAGGACCTTGCTCTTGGTCCCACTGGACTTGGTGAGTTTTGCACAGGCCTTCCAAGGTCCCTCTGGATGGCATCCCTTCCCTCCAGTGCGTCAGCCACACCGCACATGCTGGCTAGGAACGGGCAGCACTTGCTGAGTCACAAATTAAGTAACATTGACAAAAATAGGAAATCAAACAATCAGCAGCATCCAGAAACACAACTGACAAGTGCGAAGAGAGGGTGATGCCTATTTGAAAAGGAAATGCTGCAAGGAATGTGTGGGAAGAAAGACAAATCATCCTGTGGGCAGAGGATGCCAGATGACTGCCCTGGGAGTTTCTGATTCCCTTTCATCTCACCCCAAATGAATTGCATCCCCTCCTTTACAAAGGAATGACCACCATGACAAAAAAAAAAAAAAAAAAAAAAAAAAAAGCTCATGCAATTAAAGCACCAAGACAGCATGATGACAGTACCAGTGTTATGTGGGAAGCTGGCCTTGCAGGAGAGAGACGCCCTCCTACACGGAGAATTCCCCTGAAGGAGCAATTCCCAAATCCCACTTGCACGCAGACCAAAAATGACCACAGAAATCAGAAGTGACCCAGCTAGCCAGATAATAGTTTCTACACTTTAAACTCTCACTATGCCTGTTCTAGATTAATTTTCAAGTATGGATAAACTCCAGTTAATGCAACGTCTCCTGGCAGTACCTGATGCGAGCAGTCCAGCTGGAGTCTATACTGTTGGCAGAGGATTTCTCGGTATGTGTACAAAAAGTGCTCGTATTTCATTTGTTGAAATGAAACCTGTCTTTTGATCTCAATTTCCTGAAGACAGTAGAGGCTGAATTTGTTATCATTACATTGCTACTGCACAGAGATAAAGAAAAAAAAGAGGAGGGGATAGAGCTACTTCATGTAACATATGCTCCTTTTCTGTCATCATTGTAACAGAGGAGTTCCTGAGAAATACATATGCCACATGTTAAAATAAATCAGTGATGCAGGCCAAGAACATTTTCTTGGGGCTTTTCACAACAATATACAGAAGACTCCCCAGGCTGGGACAGAGCTCAGAGCAAGCTCAAGGCTGTCCTGGCTCCCAGCCTACAAGAAAATGCAGTATTTTAACATTTCAGCTCATTTGTTGACCCTGCTTCGACAGGATGTTTGAGGAACAAAGAGGGGCTTATTCCAGCATCACTTCGCTGAAGCACCAGAAAAAACACAACTGGAGTATGAGGTTCTCTGGACATTCACTTCTCACCATGAAAAATCTGTATTTGGGCCTAAGAGAAGGAAACCTAGGCCCTCAGCAATGTTGATAGAGGACAACAAAGCCCTGCTGGGGAGCACAGCTAGGAGCTGGCACACAGCTTTGTAGCACAGGACAGACGAGTGCCCAGCTCGAGGTGAGGGCAGCCTCTCTGTCCTGAACCTCCGCCTGACACCTCTGCCTGTGCAGGCAAAGAAGTGTCATCAGGGTTTAAGCGCCAGCTGCTTCCAAAAGTTCTTTCAAACAGAGAGCAAAAGCATCTCTCATCATTATAGAGAACTTCCTCCAATTCAGCTTTTCCCTCTAAGGAGTGCCTCAGCTTTCTTGGAGGGTACGTGACACTCCTTAAAAACCTCCTGAAAGGGAAAGACAAGGGCTACAGGTCAGAGAGCGACAGAGACGCCAGCTCAGACTGAGAAAGCCCATTAGCACTGCTGACAGCATTAGCTGGGTGCATTTGTGATCCTCACAGGCTGTGCTGCTCATCTGCAAAGATACAGAAACAAAGCTACCACCAGCCTGGGAATCCTCACAGGACAGCTGAGGAGACAAGTGGCAAGAGGAGGATAGCCTGGTTTTCCTATTGTGCCTGCCTACAGATGGAGAAATCCAGACTCTGGCAAACCTGGCAAAATGTGCAAGTTTTACTGCTCTTGTCATGAATTCATCTCTGTTCTGAGCTTGTAGAAGCCTGATAGAATTGCTTGCCCTGGTTAAAAAAATTCAAGTTTTCCAAAATTCCTTCAATGTGAATACCACAAATGCACTAAATCTTATTTCATGGAGCACTGTGGTGTTTTTCAACTACAACACACTGGCAGGTAACACCAGCTCTAATCTGTTTTGTTGCTGAAAGTTCAGGCACATCACTGCATTTGGGATTACATGGGATCAACACAGTGGGATGCCTAAGACGATGACCCCAGAATCCCTGCTGGCACAACTTCCCTGCAGATGGCAATTATGCTCTTCCCATCGTAATGCTGACTAACAGAGAGGTAACTGCTATGGCTGGCTGATCCAGAAGAAAAATGTAGTCACACAAGCAGATATGCATTGCATTCAGCTTGGTCTGCACACTCCCCTCTCAGATGCTGTGGCTGCACAGTTTTGAAACCATCCTCTTCCTCCTCCAGCCATCCCCAGGAATACAACTGCACTGGCATTTTTAATCAATGGCCAGAATAATTCACAGGAAGTTAGCACATCATTTCAAGCAGGGCCAATAAATCTCATCTTTCTTTTCCTCCACTTTGCTTTAGACATGCCACTGTGTCAGAGAGCTTCTCATAAACGTTTAAGAGAATTTACTAACGCCAGAGCAGCAAGTCTACGTACTCCCACTGCAAAGCCAGGTTCCATTACTAGAGCAAGTACAGCTTTTTGCCTCAAGAGAAGAGAAAATCGACAACAAATATGTTTTTTAACACTGCTTGCTAAAGAGAGGCACAAGTTACACACTAATAATGTGAATTACAGTTACATATTTGCTCTTCTTTATTGCTTTGAGAGCTACATTTTGCTGAATCATCGCCACTCAGAAAAGCAGTTTCTGAACCTGTACGGTTTACTCACACAAACAAACATTTTGCAGAGAAGTCTCCTGCCTATCAGGATGTCCTGGATTAGGTGGGAGACTTGTTCCTGCACTGCTTTAGCAGTTACTGAGAAACTTAACATTCACTGCTCTGGGAGGTGCAGGGGGCATAGAGAAAGAAGGGACCCCTTGTATGAAAATCTCTTGCTAAGTGTAGCATCAGCATGCAAAGCACAACAGATTAAAATAACCTCAACAGGACCTAATCCTAAACATCATAATTCTGATGACATTCCCACCACCTGCTGTGAGAAACCCACCTGAGTAAGAAACTACCAACTGCAGAAATCCAAAGCTGTGCAATACTAAACAATTTCACAATTTCTTTCCTATCAGTAAGGATATTATTTTTGGTTTTGAACCACAAATGGGAGGATATATCCCAACTCAGAGCAGTGCTTGCAAACAGAAGCTTTAAAAATGCTGACATCAATAATATGGGATGGGGTGGGGTTTTTTGGCTTTGGTTTTGAGCGGATTTTTTAATACTTCACATTTAGAACTTGGACTAATGCATTTTCTCCCTATATGAGCCCTTGAAAAGTGCTGAGTGAAAACAGATTTCTTAACCCCTTTAATTCCTCAAGACTTGTGTCTTGGTGGAGAAAACTCCATAAAAGGCATGAAAAGGATATTAGGTGAAAAAATATTTTGCAGAAAGGCTTAAAATAATTCTCCATGTCTGTATTTCATAGTTTTTAATCACTTTTACTACTTTTTCTGGTTTCTCACTTGTTGTTGAGCAACAGATGCACAGAAGAGGAAAACAGAAAACATGACTATTTGCAAAATACCGCCAAGTGTATGAAACAAACACAGTAAATTTGGAAATAGCAGTTTTGCTTTCTCCTAAATTCAGAGTATATAAATGGTACAAGTTGTGTCTTTAATTTACTGCTACTACAGTTTCAGAGAGAAATCTCATCTTTCAAACCTGGGTGCATCTGTCCCAGAATATGAAAATGCTCTCTGTACAGCACGGGCTGGACTGAGTACATCAAATATCAGGAACTGTGCAGCACATCAACCAGCAAATGCTTTCCTGCACATTTCAAGAGCAGCTTTTGAATCAGGCCTTCTCCTTATCAGCTATCCTACATTAACAAAGTGTCCTGCACTGCAAAAGGGCTGACAGCCTTGTGGGCTGGGCTGACATGCATGCAGGACATGTGGAAGCAGACCTGTTTTGCAGCCTGCCTTTAGTTGCCCAAGGCCCTAGACAGCCTCTGGTGTGCTGAATCAGGGCTGACTCAGAGGAAGAATGCCATGTACTGAATCACCTCTGCCACATCCTGCAGCACCTGGGAGTTTCTTTGGGAGTCTCCCAACTGGTATTATCAGGCTTTAAAGCTTTCACTGGAAAAGAATACAATATAGAGTGGCTAAAGGCCAACAGTGAGCTATTAAAAGGTTTCTGACAGAAACCTGAGAGAGGAGGAGGCAAACAAAAAATTCATTCAGTGCTGGCCAAAACCCAAAAATATCTGCCTTGTGCCTGAAGATGTCACAAGCAAACTCAGTAAGAAGCAACTGCAACTACTAGGATGAGGCAGTGAGCATGCTGACTAAATTCCCTAACTAGACTTTTAGATGCCAATGCCCTTAGGGAAAAATCCTCTCCATCCACAGTACAGAGGCCACATACTCTGAGCTAGCTGTTTCTTTTCTTTCTAGGCATCACAACTCATGAACCAACTCAGTGTTAATTTCAGGATGGCTGAGAGCACAGAAATTAGATGCAAACCAATCCAGCAGGACTGCTAAAAAACAGGTGAGATAGTAACTTTTTTTTTTTAATAGTGGAAGTCTGAGTGAGAAGGACCAACAAATTAAACAATCAAATGCAAGTTTCAGTGCCTTGGGTTGGGATTTGGGTTGGTGACCACAGCCAGCAGACAAATGACCACCTACCAAGACCAAGGTTCAGGTGATACTGAAACAATCCCTTTCTCCCTGTTCACTTTGTGGGCTGAGGTGGCTTGTGGGTCTCAGCAGAGGGAAGGTGCCTGGGCAGCAGCAGGAGCGAGGGTGGGGCGGGAAGGAGGCAGGAAGTTGCACATTCTCACCTGAGGCCGCTGTAGCATTTGTAGGGGTTGAAGCAGCTGCTTGGTTCCGGGCATGAGCAGGGATGAGGATCGAAGCCAGAGATGGGTTACTTGACAGTTCTGGAGGGAAGGTGGAACAAACAGAGTTAGCTCATTATCCACAAAGTGCTCCACATGCAGGATCAGCTCCCAGGTTTCCCCCTGTAATGGCACCTCAGGTGAAACACATGCCCTTACAGCCCAAGGTCACGTTACATTTTCTTCTTTGCCAACCAGCGAGAGGAAACCACAGCAATATTTAGCAAGGCAGTCTCCAGAGCAAGACTGCCAAAACTCCAGATAGTGGTGCAAAGGAGTAATTTCCTAGAGAAAGACAGTGGCTTGGGAGTGAGCAAAGAACCAGCCAAGCCAGCACCTTGTCAATGGCCTGATAATGCTGTTTCCTTCTGAGCACTGGAGAAGAATCCCCTTCTTCACAAGCCCACCTACAATCAGTCCCAGGGAGAAGGCTGATAACAGTGGTGCTGCTTTGGGCACTGGTTCAGCAAGCAAGCTGCTGCAACAGTTGCTCCGAGAGCTTCAGGATTAGTTCTTTGGCTCACTCAAGCATCATTTTTTCTCAAGGACCCAGGAACCCAAGACCAATCTCTCACAGCAATCTCCTTGAGCAAGGCCAAGAAGAGGTAACATATCCTTTAAAAGGACAGGGAAAGGCCAAGGGAATTGGTCAGCTGGGCAATTTAAATGGACAACAAAATGATGCAATCATTCTGTATGAAGACATCAACCAGGGAAAAGATAGTCATGTCTTTTAGGTTCCAAATCTAATATAGCTTCAGTGTGTATCAGAATGAGAAACAAACTCTTACAGCCATAACTGTGGGAGGATTAAGGGCAACACATTGCCAACAAATGACAATCTTCTGGCACCCTTTCAAGAGAATCTAGTGCCTCACAGAAGGTGGGACTGAGCTGAGACAAGACAGGTCCTGTTTGTTTCAGAAACAGGAGTGACTGGCTGTCTCCTGAGAAAGCAATATCCGGTAAAAAGGATGTGAACAGTCACCTCACGGAAGGAGACTGATGACTTCTGGAGCTCCAGGAGGTCATCTGGAGGAGAAATGAGAACAGGAGAATAGACAGCTTTTTACGCAAGACCTCCAGATAGCACAGGCTGTACAGAACCCCAGCCAAATTGTGGCATGGGTTCAGTAAGGGGGTTTTGGACACAGTTTCAAATTATTTGGGCTCATTTTGAAGTGGCTATTGCTTTTTTTAAAACGCTTTTAAAGTCAGGGCCTAAAGGGAGCAGGAGTCCACTTGCTGATTTTTTTTTCTCTGCTAATTGTTATGTTAATTTTCATTACCGCTGGGAAGGCAAGGGGCAGAAGACTCCCCTGACTACAAGCCTCTTATTACTACATTTGAGATGCAGTGTTCAGCAAGCAGGTTGCTACACTACCTGCAACCCATCTAATCTATCTATCTTGTAATACTCCGTTCAGGTCTAAGCAGACCTAGCCAGTCTTCTAAAAAGCCTCAGTACTCACAGCACTTGTACAAATACAAAATCTTCAATTCATGCGGCAGTAATTCAGAATTCATATATTCATAATGTTATGCAGAATTTGTGAATCCCCATTTTAAATGGAAAAGTAAACTGAAGAAACATGAATCCTTATGTGTCAAAGTGGAACACCAGTTTTAAACCTATTCTTCAATACTATCTTGAGTATTAGCTGCCTTGTGCTAGAAAACGTTACTCCCTTAGTAGCTTCTCAAATCTGTTATTACTGGGAACCTACTCTTTACATTGCTCTTTTGAAGGTTTCTATCACCCCTGCATTATTTTCTGCTCATCACTCGAAACAATATGGGGCTCTGATCCAAAGAAAAGCAGAACTAAAACAAAGAAACCCCACGCCACTTGCTACCTTCCGGCGCTGCACGGTGCCTCAAGGTGCAGCTACAGACTGTCAGTGTTGCTGTAGCCCAAGAACCAGTTGATGAGACAGAACAACACCCTTGCAAGGGCACTTTGACCCCCTTCTCACTCCTTCATCTAATGTCAGAACAACTCCTTTTGTATTGTGGCAATAATAACGGCTTTTTGGTGTGTTTAATCCAAGTGCTACCATTTCTCTGAAGCTACCTTAAGAAACTTTCATAGAGACTAGAAGACTGATCTTGTTCCCTTCTCAAACCTCACATTATCTTTCTTGGTATGAAGTTTCTTAAATTCAGCATACTTTGAATGTCTTGAACTTAAGAGGAGCAGGCCAATTCAGAGGAGATACAAACAAAGTAAAGTGGACTCTTTTGGTTGACATTTAATAGCAGCTTTGCTTGAGAACTTGTTTGAATTATTGCTATCATGTATTTTTGCACCTATCCCATCTGTAAGGATGAGACATGGCAATACTGAGGAGAAAGCCTGACCTGTGATTATCTGCAGTCTAGAAAATACTGAGACTCTCTGTCCTCAGTGATTTCCCCCAGAGTATTTGGGCAGGGTGATGGCATGGTTATGGGAACCAAATGTGCAACTCAAGGCTGGGTTAATTACAACCAGTACAGCTGCAAGAAGCTGTTGTGGTCAAGGGAATCGAGTCAAAATTTCAATATCATGATGTGAACAGAGCAGCTATCACAATTCATTTATGAGACCCAACTCTCATCCACATCAGCTGGGAGAACACCTTTGGCTTTCTGCTGATCAAATCATACCATTTCCAGCCACTTAACATGTCCAAGGAGCAGGAATGAAAATGTCCAGTTTTACTAGAAGACCAGATCACCTTCATTCCCCTAACACGAGAAAATGCCTGGTATTGGGAAACAGGGCAGCGTTCTTTTTCAGTATTATTATACTTGGTATAGCAATACTTCAAAAATTTATTCTTCTACCCTTTTTTTTTGGTCACAGTAACAAACGTTCTGTTATATATATACATAAATATATACATATATATCTTTCTAAATAAAAAAAAATCAAGGGTCACAGGCTAGGGTCATTAAAAATATAAACAAACAAAAATCCCAATGCCCTCCCCCTTCAATAAAAAAGTAATTTATCTTCGAGAAGTGTGATAATTCCTAAGTGCTGAATCACTGAAAGAATTTTACAGTCTTAAGTGGCCAACATGGAGTGACATTAACTTTTGTGATGCAGCACAACTGATGACATGTTACAACTAGTTTAGGAAATGGCAGTCATTTCACAGACTATTTGAGAATTTGGCTTCTAAGAGAGAAATTGCTTTTTGTCTTGCAGATCTAAAAGCCTGACTGAACTGCAGCTCTGTGGCTAGCAGAGCTACTTCCTTAGCCAAAATAACTTTTTCAAAACCCAATTAGCATATATTTGTTTAAATTAAGAAAAACTTACAGGCAAGACCTTACAAATGACCAGACAATGGTCTCTTCAACAGATTTAATCTCTAAGATAAACACCCACATGCCCCACAACTACAGCTGGCTGCCAAAGACCATGATCTTGATCTTCTATATACCCTCACTGCTCTTTTTCTAGACTATCTGAGCAGCATCAGTGCCCAGCTCAGCAGATTTGGTATGATGTTTAATTTCTTTTTGAAAATCAATCCAATGCCTTAATGGTTGGATTTATCTTGTCATTTCTAAGAGTTTTGCCTTCAAGCCCTCTGCAGTCACCTCCTACTTCATGGTATCAGGCAACTGGATACAGCCAAATCAAACACTTCTAGAACTTAATATTACCCATTGAAAACAAATGCTATCTAAAACAAAATTGTCTTTCATTACTTTTTAAATTACCACAGAAGCTTAACATGATTCATTATCCATCTAATGATCTGTTTCCCAGCTGGGACTTCTACTCTGGAGCAGCCAAGTTGACGGAACCTTGCACAGTAAAGGCCAGAGAACAAGGATTGAACAGTAGTCACAGGAGGAGCAAAAGCTTCTTGTATATATTGAGTTCATAGTCAAGACTGCTGTACATTTATCAACTACAAAGTTCTTCAAATCACTGTGCTAAGCAATGTATTAAGGTATTTAAAAACAACTCAGGTTTGGGTTTTTTTGAGTTTGACTGGTCACCTGCAACACAGCTTGTTTGGAAATGCATTAATGATCAGCCTGTGTCCTGCCTTCCCCTTGTAGATGGTAAAACTGGCACCTGTAGATGACAGAAATTTGCTTTTTTTATCTTAAGGAAATTGCTCCACAGGAACTGTTTTCTCTTATCATTCCCAGGACTTGCTGTGTGAGGGAGGGCACATCAGCTCCTTAGGATGGCAAAAGAGGAGCTTTCAACTTGCTTGAGCATTAGGGTAGTTAATCCAGCAGCTTCCACACTACCTGAGAGGAACGAGGGACACATTCCCAATACATGTATATGTTTTTCCCCTAAGAAAAATGTTCTTGAATTGACTCACTATAGAGCTTTCCAACTCTTCTTGAAAACCCTGTTTTCATGTAGTAGATAAGTTCAATCTTAAGGTCATCATGAAACAATTAATCAGTACTTTCAAAAAGAACAGGGTGAAGCTGTATTAAGATACCAGGATCAGAACTATTTTAGCTACTGAAGATGGCCTTAGAGGGGCAAAACAAAAGGCAATCCAGTAGTACAAGGAAGCACCTGTAACATGACTACTAAATTTCTAACAACAGATGCAGAAATCAGCACAGAGGACAGAGACCTTGGAAGCAAGCACAAGCTATTTACTTGACACTTTAACGTGCTTATGCTTCATAAATGGCCTTTTTTTAAAGAAAAAGACTCCACAAGTTGAATGAGAGAGCTGTTTCACATTTTGGCAGAGGGGAATGGCATGCACTAACAAGTCTGAAAAATGACATTGATGCTAACTGGGCCAAAAGGTGTTTTTTAAGACTTTCAACAGAAAATGCATACAGAACTATTCTTGCTCAAAGGGTGAGAGTTGGCAGCTAATCACTTAAAGAAAAACAACAGAAAAAGTGCTCCAAAATTAATTAGGAGCATATTTGTATGCCATACTTCTCACATGTTCTGTCTTGGCAGGCAAAACTATTTGGGGGGGTATCAGTTTTACATTTCTGACTTCCGTAGAAAAAAATAGATGAATGGTTTAAAAATCTGATACCAGGCTAGCTTCAAATAAGAAAGTTAGTTGTACATTTATTTTTATAGATTCTAAATGACTGAGTCAGTGTAATGCCAGATGAATTGTACAATATATAAAAATCTGGATGGTAAAGCATCTGTATTTATCTTGCATCCAGAACCAAAATGGGCAGCAACACTACAATCTCTCTGCCAAACCTAACGTGCATTACTATTTGGCTATGGTGTTTCAGGTATGAAGAAGCAGGACCATCTCCAAATGATATTCTAACCTGCATGGTACACTGACTGTGATACTTCACACAAAGCCACAGTCCGGTTGCAAACTCTGAGCTATTCATATTCATACTCTGCAGACACATGCTATAAGCATGTAATCCTTCCTGATGCAATCCAGTAACAACCACCCTCAGTAGCTCAGCAAAACTGAATTGGAGGAACCAAGGCTCTGAGAATCCTGTAACTTCAAGACCCTTTCCTCTCTTTTTGAAACGGACAGCTGGTTATGCAACTACTTAATAAACTTAGTACCACTCAGAGATTTTTACTTCCCAGTGACTACCATCTGCTCTACAACCAACGTTTATCCCCGCTGCTTCCTCCTAAAGAAGGGATCCTCCAACGCTCTCAGGCTACCTTGAGTGGTGAAATTGAAGAGTGCAGGTTTATCTCGCCCGTTTGGTAACTTGACGTTTGGGTCCCGTAGTTCATCGAAGAAAGAGTGCGCGCAGGCCTCCAGGGGAGTCAGGCGGGCGGTGGGCGTGTACTCCAGCAGGCGGCTACATAGCGCGATTGCTTCGGGGGGAGTGCGGGGCCGGAAGACCTGCGGGGACAACGAGAAAACAAGCAAGGAGAAACAGGTTGTCTGGCTAGGTCTTGTCTCTTTGTTGACCAGAAGCAAGTCAGAGCAATTAAACCTCTCATTGCCCAGCAAGCTGGAACAAACTTGCGGTTTGCGCTAATCAAAGTCCTGCAGTAAGTGTGGGAAAATCCATTCCTGGGGTTGAGAAAGGGTTAATTGCAACGCCTTGCACTAGAGTGAAGGTGCAATGCCAGCAAGAGACTTCATGACAGCGCACTCGGAAAAACAACTTTGAGAATGAAGGGGAAACTCATTCAAAAATCATGACAAACACACACAGGTGCTACCAGCCATGCATATGGGGTGGAGTGAAGGTGGGGAAAGAAGGTTCAAATGAGCAGGATTCACTGAATGTAAAAAGATATTACAGCCCCGCTACGGTTTTGGGTTGGGGTTTTTCTGGCTAGTGAAGGAAGTCTTACTAACATGGACTTTTGCAGGCAGGCAGGTCAGACTGTTGCTATGGAGGCTGCTGTTCAGCTTCAGAGAACAACAAGGAAAGCACGGGTGGGGTGCAGGAAATGTCTAGCTCCAATTTGCAAGTTACTCCTTCTGTGACCTTATTCTGGCAAGCTGCTCCCATAACTTTATAGGGATAATTCCTGCACATTTGGTATTTGTAAGGACAGCTGAAAATTGTGTCAAGAAAACCAACTATATTTTAGTCTAACAGATTTTTACTTTGAGTGATTACAAAAAGCAGTTCTTCACTGCAGCTTTGTTTTAAACCTCTAAGAATGGTTCTACCCACTGCTAACCGCACTCTCCATGCTCCTTCCTCATTCCATTATAAGCAAAATAGGAGTTAATCATGTACATGACCTGGACGGCCTCCTCAAGCACTTGTCTCTTGCTGTGTTGCAGGTAGAATGCAGTCTAGGGTAAAAGGAGCAGGGTGGGCACGAGTGTTAAGTTCTGATGCCAGCATTTTTGGTAAAAATTGAGGTAATCCAAAATGCCTTTGCACCAGTGCAGGTGAACTCAAGCCACACAGCACCAAGGGAGGGGAAAAAAATCAGTGCATGACATGCTAGTTAATCACAGATGAGAAACTTGCACAGGCACTCCTTTAGGAGGTCTTAAACCAGGCATATATGCTCTCTTGAATGAGAATCAAACACAAAAGCCAAGTTCTGCAGGGACTGAAATTTCCTGCCCTTGGTACCCAGCTGGGCCAGCAGCACTGGGTTTGCTGCAGTGTGTGATGTGCTAACTTGTGTGGCAAGGAATCCTGACTAGGGGAGTCAGGGAGCCATGTACAGGAAGATCTGACTTTATTCCGACTACCAGGTTATTGCAAAACAACCTGCAAAAGTTTTCACACAAGGCCTATAATGATAAAAAGAAAGGCTTTAGCTGAACCCTGCTGGCAGAGAACCTGTACTGGACCACTGTGCTACCATGTAGGGCCAACCAAAGAGGCAGCAGAAGCTGCTTTGTGCCCGCTGCCTGCAGAGCTTGGATTGCTGACCACAGCACACAGAGGATGCAATTATTACTCCCAAGTCACAGCCTGACCAGAACAAAATCCAAGACTGTCTCCAGTTAAAAAAAAAAAGCCTTCTGGCTTACCCCCACCTCCCCATGGTAAGTAGCACAAATGTGTATGTCTTGAGGTAAACCCACAGAAGTGAAGTTGTTCTGTATTTAAACAAGAGGTAAAATGACTGAGGTCTCCCTCATGCATCTTCACAGTAATATTTTAACGAGTTTGATTTATCACAGCTTGAAACTTTAGTACTTCACTCTTAGCTGTGTTTTTCTCCTCAGTACAGCTCACATAAAAGCCACTATACAGATTTGAAAAAGAAAACAATTTTATTTCCTTAAGGTAAAGATGACAAGCCCTTATATTGAGAAAAATAGCAGGCAGACAGTCACAAATCTGACATATGTAAAAGGAGTACTTGCTTGTCCACTCAAACTCTTCATTTTCAAGTCCTTGAAATCCTAACATGTTTCCTAAACCTTGTTATGAACTGCTCAGCCTGCTTTTGGATCTGGAATTAGTCATTTGGGGTAGACAGTTCCCAAAGTCTGCCCTAGCTGCTTCAAACCAGGAAGGGGAATAAATATATTTATACGAGGAGGGCTCACATAGCCTTCCCCTGCAACAAGTGGTGACTAACACATGAAGCAAGTTACAGGTCTATGCCCATCTCATCTCTACCAGCTTGTGTTACAGTCGCCTGGCTGCTGCCTCAAGGATGCAGTCTGAACTCAATTATTCCACTTCTAGCATTTCTCTCTGTTTTTTTTCAAGGCTAGTCCTAGTAATTTGAAAAAATGTTTAAGTACATACCCGTACTCCTGAGGTGAAATGTCCTGTTCCTGACGAGTCCTAAAGATGATAATGCAGTGAAATAATCCAAACAGGGGGAGTCAATCCAAAAGAGAATAGTCCAGCAAGGAAAAATATAGCCAATATTATAAGAAATCCATGGTGTGGGGGACATAGTAAATGTTTATACAATTAGAAACTTTAAACATCAGTCTCCATAGCAGCAAGTCCAACTTCACCACAGTGTATGCCAAAAAATCGATTGTGCAATGGTGAGGCATAGTATAGAAACATTTCTATATGAAATTTATGTTCCAATGCCAGTGCATTTACTAAAAAAATAAAAAAAATTGAAATCAAAACTCTAACTTGAACTAAAAGGGTAATTGAAATTGCCATAATAAAGAATTTTCAGTCCTCGGTCCTGGATATAAACGTCCACAGAACCAAGTGGCCAGATTAATTTGTCTCCAAAGATGCATCCCACTTGTAAATCTGTCCCAGACACACAGTGTAAACTTTTGGATGGTTTTGGGTTTTTCTAAAAAAATCCCAAATCCCTAGCAATTTGTAATTTGTGCTGAAGATGAAGTAAAAATCTGAGATCTACACTTTAAATTTGGATATTTTTAATTTGTGTGCACTACAAGTACCTCAGGCCGCCGCGGATTATTCTCCATTTTGGATTGACTTCCCCCTCCACTGGATTTTGTTTGCTGGCATTATCTCTTTAGGATTCCTCAGGAACTGGACGTACCACCTCAGGAGTGCGGGTATGGACTAAATTTCTCTCTATTGCGGGTTTATTCCCCCTCATACCCGTCGCACCCATTCCTTAATAAATTTTTTTCTCCTCAATTTGTCCCCTCCCATCTCCCTTTTGAATAACACCCTAAGAAATAAAAGCAAAGCCCTCTATGGTCTTTTAGCTCTTTCCATTCAGCAAAGTTCCCCCGGGAAAGCTGCCCAATTCACCCACCGAGAACTACACGAGCTGCTACGCCAGCACTTCCATGCCACGGGGCACCGACGCCAAGGCAATGCTGGGCTGATGCTCCGTGGTGGGAAGGGGCGGGAGGATGGACAGACAGTGGGACTTGTGAGCCGTGAAGCCCCTTGCACATACGTCTCAGCAGGAGTTTAAAGTCTCTGTAGTTCTCAGTGAGGGAATCAATTTAGTAAATAATCCGCGGATTATTTTTAGTCTGCGGACTAAAATTTAGTGCACGGACTAAAATCCGGCCCATCGGAGCAAAGTCTGTCTCGGTCTAAAATACATTTGGGTGAAAGCAAAAGAAAAAAAAAAGAAAAAAAAAAAAAAGGAAAGAAAAAAGAGAAAGGAAAAAAAAAAAAAAAAAAAAGAAAAGAAAAAAGAAAAAGGAAAAAAAAAAAAAGAATAAAAGCTAAGTGCACAAAGTGTTTGGGTAGACTAACATTTAGTATGCAGACTAAATACGGCCGGGCAAAAGGCACAGCAAGTCCACAAACAAAATCAAAACGAAAAACAAAACACTGACAGGAACTTTTAAAGCAATCAAATACTACCCCACCGGCGCAGCAATTCATTTTTCTAAAATGAAACAAGACCTTGTGTAAGGCTATTTGTCCACAGGAGGGACCGAAGGCTCAAGTTTTCATTTTAAAAAATGAACCTGTTTTGGAGATAAACAAATGCAAAAGAAAAAGGCTTTACATACAATATTCTTCAAGAAAAATTTGCACTTGAATAACTCAAAACCTCTTGTATCTGCAAAGCAAATGAATTTCAGGCTGAGACCCAGGTTGCTGTTTTTTCTTTGGGGTTTTTTTTGGATGAGTTACAAAAATCTCTGGATGATCATGTCAAATGGAAATGCTGACTCATCCAAAGCCACAGCTTTTGGTGCTTTTGTTGGTTTTTCCCTCCCCCCTTCAGATTCCAATAAACCTATACCTCACCAAAAAGCTGAGGGACCAGTGCGAGTTGTTACTTTGTTCAGGCGTGCTAGTGATGCACAAATACCGACAGACCATAAGAGCGAGCCAGCAAGGCCTGACACACTCCTCTCTCCTTAAGTTGAATTGCTATCAATGCAAAATTTTTTATGTTACTCCCCCTTCATTTTTCTGGAGCTACCACCTTCTTCCACATTTCAGGCTTAAGTGCCCCTGGTGCACTACCCAACTCTCATCCTCAATAGACTTCAATTCAGATGAAGACTTTGTGCACTAGCAGAGCAGTCACATTTTATCTTACTAATTTGAAATAGCTCCTACCAGTGTAGCGGAGTTTACGCCCCTTCTGCATTTTATTTTTCTGCACATATGGAAAGATGAAACAAAAAGGATGGAAAGCACAGAATTCTCCTATTTCACTTCACTCACATCAGCATTCAGCTCTCAAATAAAACCACATGGGGCAAGAGCTAAGTATTGTTTTAACAGAATGAATTGAAAGTCAGAGCAACCATTGACATTCCTCAAACAAACTTTCCATGCACAACACGAGCTCCATCGTCTTGGCATAATTAGGCCCCAAAGCCAAAGCTTCACAATGTGACACCAAGGTGCTCTTCTAGCCAGTGTGTATTAAAAGACATGATTTCATGCCATCAACCACTGTGCATCTTGCATGCAGATTGTGAATACTGCCCGCATGCTGTGCTACCTAAGAGAGCAGAGGCTTAGGAAAATGACATCTGTTGCTAACGCATCAAGTTTGTGACACCATGGTTAAAAATTTCCTCACCAGCTTCAGACTCACGCTTTGCCAAGAACCACCCACACCACCGATTCAAGGCTGACAGTCTGTGCACATCCTTTTGGCTTGTAAGCACATTTTTTATTGCACATGAACATTAGGTAAGAGAGTTAGCTCCTCCCTTCAACCAAAAGCTTGTCCTGTTTACAAGCCAAGTCATCAATGTAGAACACAACCCTCAAATCAACTTTTAAAAAATGCTATCATACAATACAATTACTATGAAGCAGCATTTTGATCACCTAAGTCTAACACAGTAAGGATCATGAGAAACACAACACATTCACAAACAAAAGAAGAGGGAAGAGACACACACAAGACAGCCATATATGCACTAAGCTCTACCTGGCACAAAAAACCCCAAGGCTGCATCTGAAGCTCTTGGGACTAGTCTTGTTCCAAACGCCTGAGAATTTCAGCATGGGATTTCTGAAATATGCCATTTGGCTATTTTGAAGTGTGTAAAACTCATGTGATAAAAAAATGGAGGTTAAAAGATGTCCACAAAAGAGGCACTGGTGTTGGGAAGTATTTTACAATATATATAAGCCTCCCCAACTTCATCCTCCGATTAAATCCCTCTATGTAAATGCCTGATTAGTCAAGAATTCCAGTAAAGACCGAAGGGTTAAGTGGCTTACAAATGAGCCAACACAGAACTGGGAACAGGACCAGGAACCTGTCTTCAAAGCTACTTCTTGAGACCACACACTTTTTACTGGGCTCCTTCCATCGAGGACCCTGTGGAGACAGAATGAGCTCGCGTTTATTACCCAGTGCATGTGCTCTGCTTTTATCGAGCTCCAAAGGAAAGCAACAAAGCTAAGAGGAAGAAAACAGCTCCCCTTCTCCCGAGAGAGAACATCCAAAAATGCACCTCAGCACTCTCAACCTCGCTGGGACAGCTGCTATGAACAGCCTAGACAGATGTGCTGCAGTGGGATGACTAAACAGATGGTACACTGCAGAAGACATGTTAAACTTAGCATCTGATTTCCATACTTGCACTGACGGATATCCTTTCTTAATGTTGCATTAGTCCTCACTCATTGACTGTTAGGCAGTACTTTCTTTACTGGCTACGAATTGGGCAGAGGCAGGGCAATTTACCAGCAAACATGGCTTCTTTTCTCAGCCATGTAAAATAAGAGATTTACCCTGTCAAAAAATCATTGCTGCTACAAAAGGAGCTGGCAAATATTAACTTGCCAGAAAAACTTTTTTTTCTTTAAAGTAGTCTCCAGCAGAGCTGTTTTCACTCTTTGCTTGTAAGTCATTACACATCAAGTGAAAAACAGAGCTGCACTCTTTAGAAAAAGGTCAGGGCACAGTTTCACAACAGGCACAAATCAAGTCCAGTTCATGCTGGAAATGAGAGTTCTGGTCTTTTGGACATGCAGGTCTGCCCTGGTCCCTTGTCCCAACATCTGCAGTCTGGGCAGAACAGTCAGCCAGGTAAAGGAAATTGATCCAAATCCTGAACATGTGTTGTTTAAGAGGCTTTTACCACCATGCAAAGCATAATGCATTTCAGGAATGCGCAGGTGGAAGGTGGAGAACTGACCCGGCTCCATGATGAACTTAATGCCAATTAGGGAACTGCAACCAAAGAAACATCTCATCCTCACTGCATCTTTGTTCTTCTACAAAAGAGCAGACAAATCTCAGAAAGAAGAGTCTGCATTTTCATCTTGAATCCAAACCCAAGTCCACTTACAAGATTTCTGGCAAAATAGTTTTCACTTTCTTTTGTCATCAGTTATAATTAGAAGTGATAAAATGAGCTGTCTGTTTATCCATTTTACTGTTTGGTATTCTTCCCTGAATCTACAGTGTGAGCAGTCACTTTGGAAGCATTACAAGCAAAACAATCTGCTTACAAACTAGACAAGAACAAGGAGAGCAGGAGTAGGACAGGATGAAGACATAAAATCAATCCTGGAGGGTGGAAAAACATGTTCATGAGACAGACCATGGTCTACATCCCAGTCCCAGAGTGTGGGGAAGACAACATGACTATCTGCTACAAGCACAGAATAATTCAACATTCAAGGTAAAGTGATTGGTATTGGAAAAACATACATACAGAACACACGTGTACACAAGAGGATATCAAGAATAAAATATTAAGCAAGTACTTAATAGTATTAGCAGAAATGACTTCATAATATAGGCAGAAATATGAATTCTAAAGTCAATATCCAAGGTTACTCTTTAGCACAACTTCAGCTGCAGCCAGAACTGTCCAATAATTTTGGAGAAGTGCCACAATGGATGAGCCGGAGTCTGAAGTCTCATCTTAGGCACTGTTTTCCTATGCTTTAACCATTTGGCTTAAAGACACAGATAAAAACCACCCTGAACAGTACAAACAATGCAAAAGCCCCTAAAATAAAAAGGAAGTGCTTACAAAGTTGAGAGGGATCCTGCCTGAATCTCTCAAGTTTATTGTGAAGACAAAGTGGTGCAGAGGAAAGTCCTTGTGTATTTATCCACAAGAGTGCACAACAGAGGGGCAGAGATGTTCAAAACTAATCTAAACGTGACAGTTTTTCTCCCCCTTCCACCATCAGGCAAATGCCTCCTGTCTTGCACACTGAAGAGACTCACTGTCCATTTTTAAGAGCTGCCTGCAGTAGAAACTGTTTCCATGTCTCTACAATGGAGACAAGGCAGAGGTTATGATTAAGTAAAGAAAACTGCCTTTGCTGTTACAACTTGTATTGTTCTGCCATCATGAAACATGGGCATATATATGCATACATATCTTTCATTACCCTGACATTATACTTGCAAACATGTGGCAGTATCCTTGGGTGGGGAAAAGAAAAAATCCAAGAGAGTCATTTTCCCCACACAGAAAGGGCCTAAACTACGTAATTCTATTACATTTACCACAATCTTAATGAGATCATTTACTAGCTAGATGCAAGAGGAAAGGCAGGCTGTCACAGTTGGACATTTTATGTATTTCTGGAAGTTATCACAGCACTGCCTTTGTTTTTCATTACTCCAGGGATCTGAGACCTGAAGGTAGCATCTGAGTAATGTCAGGATAAAGGGCAGCTGTAATGGGGCCATGGTAAGCAACACCAATCTACCACAAGCTTATGAAGAATGCCTTTAGATGTTTTGTTGGCTGCCTTACTGCCCCTGCCCCCTTCCAAAAGGGCCAAAAGATTCACAGAAAACTCATCACCAAAGCTGAACTTCAACAGCCCTGTGATTTACAGTCTTGCACTTGATCCCAGATTTCCTCCTTGGCTTTCCAGTCACAGAGTTATATGGTATAGATGAAGCTTAGTCAGAAGAACAGAAACAAGTATAAAGATTAGTAGCACAGATCAGATTGCACTTCTGAGAAGAAAGAAGGCTCAGGGAGTTGAGGTGGCTAAAAGACACAGAAGCAAAAATATGACCCAGTAAAAACAATAGCAGCAAGTCTCCAGAAAGGGTAGTAACTTTTATTTTATGAGCTGCCATCACTGGAAAAAATGGACCGGTTCTTCAGCCCAAGATATACCTGAAGACATGATTGTGTGTTTAAAAGCCTACCTATTCTCTTCTGACTGTTGTAAGTCAGCCATATTCACAGCCCTGCAAAACACTGCTTCTCTTATAACAGGATGCCACTTACTTCACAGACCAAGGCAGAAAAGCTGTAGGATGCACCTCCATGAATACAAAATATTCTATATGAAGTGAAAATAAAGGGAGGTCTGGATGAAAAGAACATTTAAGTTACTATATGAGAGATTCCCGGCAAGATCAGATTCTCTTTTCTTTTGCTAGCCAGAGACACGTTAAACTTCCATCATCAGGTGCCTCATGCATGTAAACTGGTATAAAAACACACACATGCTTGGCCAACAGAAAACTATATTGGAGACAAGAGAGAGGCCTCTCTAAGTTTTATAATAGGAGATTCCAACTCTTAAGTTATAAATTTACTTCCATCTCAAATTGCCAACAAATGGAAAAATCAGTCTGAGAAGAGTTTGCATGGCAAACTCATACTGTTTAGAGTGTCACACTTTTTAGAGTGTTAGACTTCTCTCATAATTTAAGAAGGAAGGTATCAATACTGTATTAGGATAATACCAACCCATTTCTACTGAAAAGCCCAAGATACATCGATGAAGTTAGGCTTCAAACATCCATAGAACTTGCGCTCAAAATTCCAATTTTAGCCCAAAATGTATTGAATCTGAAAAACAATATTCCTTCATAGATTTGTCTGTCTTCAGAGTTAAACAATTTCTCTGTCTCTTTAAAAAACCCAGAATGTATTGCATTGCATTATAGCACCAGCCACCATTCTTCTTCACAAGTAGGTAACAGCAAGTGTAGCAGATTACAATCATCACAGCAATACTGAGTAGGTATGTAACATATCTGTGCCTTCCAGAAATGCCTAAGAGAGCAGACCAGAACCAGATACATCCTATGCAAGTCAGCACCACAGAATTTCAGATGCAACCTACAGATACTACAGCTTCCAAAGAAAATTCTTAACTACCATCTATGCACACTTCTGCACACCAAGGAAGTTCCCTGACAACAACACCTTATTTTTGTATAGATTACTGGCCTGGAAACAAATCAGTTCCAGACTGCATAGAAACATGCACTGGGCACCTCAATTGCATGAAACTAACTCCAGGCAGGGCCTACAAACCTAACTTTTACAAATACCCATGTTCTATTAAACAGTACAAAACAAGGAGAATGCTCTTCTGTCTAAGAGCTTACAGCAAGGAATGACTATATTCTCAGCAGTTCTCTTTCAAACATGCTGAAAGTAGCTGCCTAGAACTTATTTCACACATACAAAAAAAAAATCCTCTGTCTGCCAACTCCTCTGGTCATAAGTATTCAACAAAAATAACCACCTTCTAACTATTGTCATTTTCAGTAATTCTTCAGCTTAGATGGCAAAGATCTATGCTTCTGAAGCTGCAAGTTCAAGTTCTGTTGGCAACTAGCTGTAGCAGTCTAATTACATACACAGTTGAAACAAAAGAACAAAAACAACTGACAACATTATCACTTTCACTTCTTCAGTCACTCCTGTTTTTCAAAGGCAAAGCTCTGAAGAGGTTTTTGTCACTACTCAGTTCTAAGATAGAGAAGCTCAGAGGATTGCCTATGACCACTGACATGTTGTGAGATGTTATATCAATACAACTGGGTAAGAAGGACCAATTCTATGTAATACTACTACTTAAATCCATCATGGCTCAACATGCTGAAACCATGGAAGAAGGTTTCATGAAAAAAAAGGATCTTGAAAAGTAATACACAGAGAAGATAAGAAGATAAGCATCATTACCAGCATCATGCTGGGTAATCAATTTTTTAAATTTAGCATTTGTATAGTAAGTACAGATCTCATAAATGAAGTCTCATGCAACCCAATTGTAATAAACTGCTTTAAATGCTATTTTACAGCCCGCTGGCATCAGGAAGGACTGTGTGCAGAATGACTTGAGAATGAGAAGCTATGCTGCAAGCACAACTCTCCAATTATGACCCAATGGAGAATGCAAATTTGATCTTCTGGCAAGCTTATCTCACTTCTTAATTTCTGTGATCCTCTACAACAACCAAAAAACATTCTTTATACATAGAAGGAAGTTTCAGTCTTTTTGTGAAGCTTCCATTTGCTGAAAGTTGTTTCCTAAGAGACCATCAAGTGCATACAGATGCTTTATAAGACTGTTCAAGCTAAGATAGATATTTAAACTAACTATCCAACTTAACTCCATGTCCTATAGTACAGCTCTGCACTTCTACCCCACTGTATATTAATTTAACCTCCCCTAATCCCAATGCCTTCAATGCAGCTATTCAAATGCAAACCTAATACTCAGTGCTACAAGGTTTCTTGTATTCTTGTGACTTTTACCAGGATACAATTCACAACTAAAGAGATCACTCCCAGGGACTTCATCTGCTCTAATTTTTTTCCCTCAGTAACATAAGGTATTAAAAAGCCTTGCTGGATTTACTAACCTCCCACAGTATTACACATCACTTAACCAACATGTAGAAAATAACTCTGGCATGGAAATGCAAACCATGGATTAGTGGGGAAAAGGTACATAACTTATTGGAGAATCTATCACAAAAACAGTGATGTATAGTACTGCCCTGGTGTGTACCTGTCAGGTATATGACCTGCTATCAATTAGCTCTAATTAGTTTATTCAGTGTTTCTACTGACATAGAGTAAAAAAAACAAGAGAATCTGCCCTATCTGCCCTGGACATGTGCTCAGCTAGGCATGCAACCCTTCCACACACAGATATTACTTTCTTAGCAGAAGGAAATCTGAGTGCTGAGATAGGATGGAAATACACTGTGACTACAACAGACATTTCTCAAGCAGCCAGAGGAAATGTTAACTACCCAGGCTTCAATTGTTTGAGACTCAATATTTAACTTATTCCACACCCAAGAGGTTGACTAAATGATAGTTACTCTGTCCTAAGTCAAATATTCATCATTGCTTGATACGTGGAAGACCAATTAATTGTGTAGCAATGTATTTGTTTCATTGCTGGCAGTTTCCTCTTTGGTCATGGAGGTCGTAATGCCTGTGTGTACTGCATTGGTGTCTCCCTATGGAAGCCAGATAACAAGAAATCTTTAGAAGTAACTCCAATAAAAAACATCTCCACTCAACAGCCACCTAGAGAAGTACAAACAGAATATTATCTAGAAGAGAAGCATTTAAGAAAGTGACTGTCAGCCCTCATCACACTATTTAACAGCACTACAAAAGTGCCACATACATACTGGAACACTTTCCTCATTTCTATGTGACTTTTGTGTGTTATCAGCTGATAGCATGACTATGAAGAATACTGCAATCTGCTACTAACACACACACCATTATCAAAAAACAAAACAAAAACCAAACCATCTATAGGCAACCCCCAGACCAATAGATATTAGTGTACTGCTTCAATATCTCCTTCTCCTCAGCTACATCAAAACTTTGCAGGTCCCCAGCTTATTGAAAGACACCCAGTTTAGACTGAAAGCCACCAAATCACTGAACAAACTTAACACCTTGAATTTTTACTTTCAGCCCACATCTTTATTATTCAGATCATATAGACTCACCTTAGTCCATGGATGTGCCTTAATCTGAGGAAATTTGAATTCAGTATAGTTTGGATTCATTTCTCTAATTTGCTCCCTTGTAGGCGTTCCCAGAACCTATAGAGGAGAGAAAGAAAAAGGCAAATTGTTCAGATATGTTTCATATGGAGTTAGGACTGAAGTGTAACCATTGGGACAACTAAAGTCAATCTATGTAACTAGTAAGTTAATATAGTGTTGAGAGCAAAACAACAAAACTTTTGCGCCCAGGAGAGCGAAGTCTCTCTGGGCACCCTTCCCCAGTCTTTCACCACTGTGCAGAGTAAAAAATGTGTTGTACTCTGTGCTGCTGCCACTTGCCCAGTCAGTGGGCAACACTAAGAAGAGCCTGGTTGTTTCTTCATTCCTTCACACCACAAGGCTTTTACATACAGTGACGAGATCCCCCCCATCCCTGGGCAAGCCTTCTCTGCTTCAGGCTGAACAGTGCCACCTCTTGCAATCTCTCCTCATAAGACAGATGCTCCAGTGCCTCCATCACCTTTGTGGCCCTTGCTCCAACATCAGTGGTCTCTGGCTGGCAATTCAGTTCACTCCAAGCCCAGTGCCAAAAATTTAATTATCTTATCGAATTTTTCACAAAATTAAAGCATCTCTCTCAAACTTAGAGATATTTTGGTGGGGCAAAGAGTTCATTTTCATTAGGTTTATATAAAACACTACTACCAAACACATTCAGGGATTGCAATTCACTGCATATGGTTGATTAAGGATCAGACAAGTAGCACAGACTGCATTTTACAACTCACAAACAGCAGTCCTCTGACAAGTTTAAAAGATCAGCCAGTTACTGCTGAGTGTCTCCTCCTCTCCCCACAAACAAAACCCTGTGGGTTTGGGCCGTGCATCCTCATCTCAGTATTTCCACATGGAGGACAGACTTAGTTTAAACCTAACTTGGAAGTATCTAAAACGCATACCACCACTGGTTTACCTTCACCAAGCTGTATTTCTCATTCCCAGAATCTGCACAATGTTATTTATGAGAAGTTAAATTATAACAAATAAATGATGAGAAGCAAATTAGTTGTATGAGAAATAACAAACAAGTGCACATCTCTTTGTAGGGGTGGGTACATTTTGAAAGGATTACAGAAATCCCTTACGGGAATAAGCCTGACAGTATGGCATTAGTGCTTTCTTTTCAGTTAGCACCAAGTGTGACAGAGCTGTTGTCTTCTAGCCATATATGAAAATTGCAAAGTATCTTCAAGAAATCCCACTGTTTTCTCCTTGCACCCAGTTCTGGGCGCCTCTTTGCTCTGCCAAGAGAAGGCAGGAGTCACTCCTCTACTGCTGGGCTCAGGCTCATCTATAGGAAACCTGTGGCACTATTCTGGCCCCATGACAAATCCCTCCACACAGCATAGCGTAATGTTATCACCTCATCTCATCAGACTGCACTGTCACCATCAGGCATCAAATGATCACACCATGCTGGCACTCTACCTTGCTGCTTGATAAAGAAATATCTGGTTACTAATTCTGGTATCTGTGTACATTTTCATTCTGTTAAAGAATGGAAATTACAAAAATGCACTCCAGAAAGCCAGGTAAGGAGGTAAAAAAGCAAGATAACTGCTGTTTGAATAATTTGTGTAACAGAGAAACTATCATCAGGTATTATGACCAAAACTTGGTACCTCTTTGCTATTTAAAATAAGAGTTGCACAACACAAAAAAATCTTACCCACAAAGCAACCTTTTAAATAAAGAGCAGCAGCAGAGGAAATAAACTCTGCAACTTGTTCAGACAGTTGCTTCTTGGATAACAAATTTGACCGACAAATTGTGTAAAATGAACAATAATATTTTGTAGATCACATCGCTCATGAGGATTTAAAACCCACCTAATTCTAAAAGCCAAGGGTTACTCTCAGAGATGCCAGCAGATTTTTTTTGTGTGTGTCTGAAAACAGAGGTTTTGTTTAGGGGGTAAAAAAGAGAATGTTTGCAGATTCAATATATTTTGCTCAACTTTCAAAGGAAAAAAGAACTGAAAGGAAAATGTGCCCCTTCCCTGCTGATTTTCTGTCTGGCACTCACCAGAGCATCAGTCACCCAGCTGCCAGCCCTACCAGGACGGTGCTGCTCTTGAAGCTTTGATGACCATCACTCTCAAACCTTTCCAGTTCTAAAAGATGAGGGGATTTCACACCCCTAAATATTATTTTCATCCCAATTCAGGATAAAAGTAATTTTTAAAACTTTGGAAGTTTTTTTGATTACTTAAAATTAACTTTCTGAAAAATGATGGGCACCTTCTATTGCTCTCTCATTTTTTCTAAAAGCAAAGTTTTCAGGCCTACCTAGTATAAACAATACTTTTAAAAAATCATGTTTACCTTCTTTACCCTTTTTCTCCTCAAAAAAATTCCTTCAATAGCTTTTCTAAGAAGCAGCAAGTAGATTTATTTTTAATTTAGCCCAAATATATCAAACTGGCTCGGTTGCCAAGGCTGCTCAGAACAGGAGCCTACACAGTGCAAGTATATTTAAAAACCACCTATAGCATCAGATAACTCAGATTAGATAAGCAAGGGCAATTTCATGGAAGAACCTACAGACAATGTCTATTCATACATTTCACTAAAAGCACGGCTGTAACTCCAGATGATGGGAGAGGGCAACTCCTAAGCTCAAGCACAGGCATCTAAGCAACAGCACTTAAGGTTTTGTGAATGCTTAGAAAAGAAGGTACTGAAGAGGGATCATGGTAGCTGAAAGAAGGGATTGTCTGACCTTTCAGATACATAGCAGCCTTTGACACATGAAATTACTGTACAAAAGGAAAAGCGACTACTAGTAGCTACACAGTGTATTTATATTTACTCTGCTCTCTTGAGACTGTAAAACCAGATTGTGCTTCCAATTTGTACTGAAAGCAGATTAAAGGGAAAAAACCCCAACCACAAAACAACACACCCCAAAATCTAACCAAAAACTGAAGAGAGAAGTAGTTTGGAAGGAAGAATAGAAGTTTTAAAGACTGTGTCAAATTCAAGTTACAACTTAGAACAGTGGGATGAATGAAGTGATAAACTGTAAAACTGTACCAGTACTTGACATATCTTGACAAGAGGTCCTGAGTTGATCTCCCCTCACCCCCCAATGTACCAATTCCGTTTGCTACATGATTTGAAATTGTACCTCACTGATTTATACCAAATTTTCTGTATATTAGGAACCATTGCTATTAGTAACAGCAATCACTTAATCTGCTGCAGTAATTCGTCAAAATTCTTCTTTTGAGAAAGAAGCATGAATTACTGTGCTCATTTTTGGCACAATTACTCCACGAAACAGCTGCTCTTGCTGTATCAACTCTGAAAATACTATGAAGCAGATGTTCCTTGGAGAGCTTTTACAGAATCACAGAATGGTGGAGACTGGGAGAGATCTCTGGAGGTCACCTGGTCCAAACCCCCTGTACAAGGAGCAGTGTTGAAAGCCAGCTGCCCAAGACATGTCCACACAGGTTCTCAGCATCTCCACGGACGGAGACTCTACAGCCTCTCTGGGCAAACTGTTGCAGTGTTTGACCACCCTCACAGCAAAAACTGGTTTGTGTTCAGATTGAACTTCATGTGTTTTAATTTGTGCCCATTCTTCTTTTCCTGTCATGGGATGCCAAAGAAAAGAGGCTGGCTCTCTCTTTGAACCTTCCCTTCACATACTCTGCCCACTGGTAAGATCCCCACCAATCTTGCAAAAGTCAGAGAGCTTTTAAGAAATACAGGGTCAAATACTGTATTTCTTTTGTATATTCAGGTCAATGCAGATTGGCACATACTATTCTACTTCCTGGGGAATCTTATGGAAAGTGATTTTATCAAGGAAAATGTTGAAGTTTTTTTTCTATTTAACACTTGAAAAACAAAAAGAGAACCAAAGTAAGTACTGTAATAATAGAATTGCAGTTGTCTGATGGAATCAACTATAACCAGAATGAAGACTCAACTTTCAAATGAATGAAGGGGAGGTCGATGTGAGACTGCAAAGCATCTTCCTGCAAGTGAAGATGCCAGGTTAACTAGCTTTGCTCTTCATCACCAACTGTCATCATCATCTCTTAAATAAAAATAAAGAAGCATTATATACTAAGATTAACTAAAGAATACATTTGCTGAGAAGCAGATACTGCTCTGATTCTCCTAGGACAAAAATTGAACACAACAGGGTTCACAGTATACTCTGTCAAGTTTTTCCCTTGACAGTAATCTGTAATGGATGAAGCTCCCCAAAACATTTTTATTGCACAAACAGGGCTTGTGAAGGTAGGCTAATGGTATATATCTCCTGCAGTTAAAGAAAAGCTATGATAAAGAAAGGCTCACAAGAATGTCATCCTTACCAAACAAGAATGGTGGATTTATGAACCTGGAATAAGCCCTGAACTTGAATAAAGATTTTCAGTTTATGTTCTTACAATCAACTTTTTTAGGAGGAAAAGATGGATTATTCAGCTCCAAAAGACACTTCAGTTACACCTCAGTACCAAGACAGCTGCTGCCCACACCTGCTTCACTATGCAAAACTGCGCTGAGTCATTTATGACCAAACCCACACTGTTGCAACAGCAGAGGAAAAGGAAACTGCAAGAGTTTCAACAAATCCCAGTGGAATAAAGGCCCTTTATGACAACCATTGTTACTGCTGAACATTTGCCAAAATGTAATCAGTTAGAAGCATAGGGACCTTGGTTAGAACCAAGGGTTCAGAAGCTCCAGCTGGTAATAACTGAACTAGAGAGAGGAGAACGTGATAATTTACATCAGAAACCTCTAGAAAGCCATGGTTGCAGTAGTACAGTGATCTTCCCTGGGAAAACTGTGCAAGTTTATGAGGAAATGTATTCCTAAAAGTTTGATGTTTATGGCTTACCAGATGGCATAATTAATACTTCTGCAAACATGACTGCACCTCTTCAGAAAGTTGTGAGAGGTGTGCCAATAGTTAATTTAAAAATTCACAGTGTAGCATCTCAAGCAGTTAACAGGGCTTGAGACTATACTTCAGGAGGTCTGTGGTAGAAAGTAAAATAAACTTACCCACTTTATATACACTTCCTTTCAAAAACACTTTCTTGCCAAACAATGAAAGCCAACTAAATATAGATATTTTTTCTATTCATAACATGAAAGGAGCTATACATCAGGAATAGGAAGAAACCCATTGTCACCGCTGACATGAATATAATTGCCCATCAACTTTTTATACTGGTTGCCTGCAAGCACTCAAAGTGATGAATTAAGTGAGGCATAGGAACAGCCGAGTCGTGATGTGAGAGGACATCAGGAAAAAAAAATTATGGGAGACTTCCCTTAGGGCTGAGGACAAAACCCATGTGAAAGCCCATGTCAGACATGGGCAGGTTATCAGCACAGGACCACATCCAATAAAATGCAACACTCTCCTATGGCTTACTCTCCCAGAAGAGAAGGCTCCTCTCTGCCCATTAACTACTCTGACTGGATTTATTTTTTTTAAAAAACTGAGCTCAAAATAGTACCTTGACATTTGAGCATGAGCCATATATTATAATTGCAGTCTATACTTAGCATTAGGCGCAGTAAAACTGTCAAGAGCCCAAAAAGTTACACATGAATAGGATTCCTGATACTATTGAACTTGCTTTTTCATAAATTTTTTCCCCCTAGCTCCCCCGTACCCAGGGAACTATGAGAAGAAGATTTTATTATTCCTCTTAAATTACCATGAAATGCCAGTTTTGGTGCAAGGAATAATCACAGTGCAGTAGCAACCAAAAAACTCAAAGCAAACACCACCCCCACCCCGTAACCCCCACTTCTTTCCTGCAGTTTTCACAAGTTGGTTGATTCATCTCATACTCTAAATAGCAGCATACGGAAAAAATATTTCCGGTAAAGAAAACACCAGGCAGATTGGCTGATGCTGTCCTCCCCATGGCTCAGGGCTGCTCAGATAGTTATTGCTGCTTCATTCTTTTGACAGATCATTTTTCTTTTCTGATTTTGAGAGGAATAGGGGAAAGGTACTAAACAAACTTTGAGAAGATAATTATCTTAGAAACAAACCTGTTACCCTTCTGAGATTCACTTCGTGCAAGAGGAATAAAGAGTAACCATTGTCTGCAGGAACTGTCCTTGAAGATGTTTTAGTTTGGAAAGCATATGCCAGCCACTTTTACCTTGATGGTTCTGGGAAGCTGTAGAGCTTGTGAGGCCAGGAATGCCAACAAACTCCCAAGCTTTCACAGGGAGCATGGCAGTCTTGCAGCCACCACTGCTGCACTGCAAGCTATGCACAGGAGACTGGAGATTTACAAAGGAGTCTGTCCTGACTGCATCTCAAAGAAAAATCTCTCTTGTGGTCTAAGAGCTCCTTCTTTCAAACTGTATTCAGCAGGGTCCCACTTGCACAGTGGATTTTAAATAGTGAAGTGGCAAATGCAACCCTCCTGGCCTGCATGACTGCTCTGAGGCGTAGTGTTTACTTGTACATAATTTCTTTATGGGATCACTGATGAAATCCACACTACCACCACTGTGACTGTTTCAGAAACTGAGCACATTTCTGAAGGAGATGTCACTTGAAAGCCAGTAGGGGCATGAATTTTAATGAGTATATTGGGTTACCCACTTGAGATATTCCCAGCAATGGGACAACCTAACATTTGGAATAGCAA
The DNA here is from genome assembly GCA_013396995.1 of Dicaeum eximium. Classification (NCBI taxonomy): domain Eukaryota; kingdom Metazoa; phylum Chordata; class Aves; order Passeriformes; family Dicaeidae; genus Dicaeum; species Dicaeum eximium. The sequence goes on along the minus strand of VWZP01008072.1, from coordinate 992,534 downwards.
GCAAGAGCTAAAAATAAGAAGTAAGAGTCACCATTCAAGATCAAAATTTGGAGAAAGCACAGCACATGATTTCTCTCCTGTAATAGTGTAAGTATTCGAGAAGAGTGTACTTGGGTTAAACTATTTCTTCAAATGGAGCTCCAAGACAGTATTCTCCTATATCAAATGTCATTTTGTCAGTAGTAAGTGGGCAAAGTTCTCTTTCCCAGCCAGACTGAGAACATGTGGAAAGACTGTATTTAAAGAAATAGGAACAAGAGGAAAAAAATTAAAAGAGGACTGTCTTTTGATGCAATTGAATGTGATGCTGTGGTTCTAGAGGGGCAGTTTTTCAGAGCAGTTTGCAAATACACAGCAGGTCTTAAAAAGCTCCAGGTGCAACTATATGGAGAAGATCTTGCAAGACTGTTTGAAATGAACTACATGAAGACTGTTGAAACTGCATCAAAATCTGTCAAAAGCCAAAAATGCTTGTGATGCAGCAAGGGACTGAGGATGTTGAGCATATGGCCTGCAGGAAAGGCAAGTTCTGCCAACTGATATATCACCATGAACATAGCTAAAGAGGGGATGTCATCAAGAACTGCATGAGAAAGGAGAACTAATTTAATGTGATGGCATTTTGAAGTCATTATCCAGTCTAATGCAAAAAACTTCACAGCCAGGTGTAGCATTCACTTGCTGTGTTGTGAAATAAACTCTGAATAATCATAGCTGAGTAAGCAACTGAAGAGAAAACTGAAAAGTTTATCTTGGCTCAAAAAAAAAGCCTCAAGTGTAACTGTGATTCAATCATCTTGAATTGATAAGAACCAGCAGTAAAGTTTCTAAGCTGACCTCTTCCTGCAGTGGAACCAATCAAATATAAAGGATGAAAGTCTGATATATTTCCAAACACGTGAGTAAGTATTTTCTTACTATAGCCCATTTTTGGGAGTTTAAAATACACCATTTTCCCTGCCCCTAAATTTCAGACACACGGTTCCAATGAAGCTATCTGAAAAGCAGGACCCCAGATAGTCAAACAGCAGCTCCCAGGTCCCAACCTGCAAGCTTCTACCAAGCTCACTGCTATTCTCCAATTGTCATATCCCAGAGCGCTGCTTCTCCCACAGCCAGCTAATGTTAAAATAAGTCTGTGTTACAATGAAAGCTTGAAATACTAGTTTTCTATGGCAGCAAATGGAAGAGGTGGATGCCATCTGTCAAGATTTTTTTAATGAATCCTACCCTAAAGGAAACTTTATACAACATCACGTTTTACACACTGTGCCAAGATTTAACATTTCTGGTAATTTTTGTGCTGCAGAATTGCATGTCCTCAACTGTACTGAGGCTATGGAACTTAAACTCATTCACATGGCTGCTTCTTTTATACCATCCTTTCAAATCTAAGTTGAATTTCAGTATCATCCTGGAAGTGCCTAAGAGCAGAATGTTTCATGTCTTTTTTGCAGAGTTAAAAAACAAATCTGCTTAATTCGATTATTGGTAATTTTTAAAGGATACACAGTAGATGGGACAGATCCCTCCCAACAGCTAGCAGAATGGAAAAAAATTTACCTCACTTTCTACTTTTTCCCCATTTTCAAAAGATGAGGAAAAATTTGAGGTAAACACACTTTTCCCCTCTACTCCCTCCATGAGAAATACTTGTCAGTGGATACAGTGTTACAAGGGAAGCACCTTGTTATCCAGTTCCTACACAATTTCTCATGGCTGTTGATCTTGAACACAATAGTCTCAATTATAACTTTTCTCTGTATTCCCACTTTCACCTGCTATGGCTTTTCTGAATAGTTTTTACAAAACTTCACATCAGAAGATTAGGGAGGGAAGGGCACTGAAAAGCAACCCATTTCTCCAGTTTGCACTCAGCTTCTCTTCCAGTCTTGCCTTCAGAATATATGCTGCATCAGTAACAAATACGGTCAGAAGAACACGGTACCCACCCATTCAGGCTCACATTTTACATTACACTTTCTTCAAGTTTCAGTGAACATACTTTTTTGTGATTACCGCTGTAAGATTTACAGTGTTTTCCCCCAGACTTTCCTAAAACATACTGTCTGAGTACATTTTGTTTCACTTCACTTCTGTGTGTAGTGGACTACATAGGTACAAGAAGATGAGAAAACCCCAGCACAACACAGGTGTGAATGATGATTAAATATCCACCTTTCTATATTTAAAGAAATTAATCAGAAGTTTATTTCTGTGAGGGTGAATATCATAATTTCAACCTGTAATTTACTGAAATACTCTTTACTCTGGGTACTCCTTCAGTTGCCTTGAGAAATAACATCAGTTTGCCAGTACTATATATTGTCCCTAATATGAGTTAGTCAAGAAAAGTTACCTCCACAGATGGTACAAAGGCTATCAGCAATTTTACTGCAGTACTCCTCTGCTTCAATACAACTGAAGTGTAAATAAGTAAGTGCCACAATTGGAGAACATACAAGCTGTGAAATTATTGGTTCATAGATGTTTCCTTCAATATTGCAGAACTGATGTTAACAGCTTCTTAGCAAACTTTTAACCGCACCACAAATTTCTGCTTGCTAAGCATGTCAATAATAAGAGACCATCTATCTCTTCATTATTTCACTTTCACGTTGTGAAATCAAAACAATGACAGGGCAGAGCACTACAGTTTTGCCAATAAGGTCTCTCTGCACTCAGATTTCTGATCAAGCCATGGACAGTCACCATGATATAAACTTCTATTTACAAAAATTCAGGTGGAGGTTGGGCTCTTCTTGTGGACAAGTCAAAGGACCAGAGGACTTAAGCTGCACCAGGGAAAGTTTAGGCTGGACATTAGAAGGCATTTCTTCACAGAAGGGGTGATTAGATATTGGAATGGACTGCCCAGCAAGGTAGTGAAGTCACTGTCCCTGGAGAGGTTTAAGGAAAGACTGGATGTGTCATTTAGTGCCATGATCTAGTTGACACAGCACTGTTGGGTCACAGGTTGAATTTATCTCAGAGGTCTTTTTCAATCTTTCTGATTCTTTCATTAGCTTTAGTTTTTCAGGATTTTAGACATTCATGAAAAAAACCCCCAGGACTTTTCAAAAACGTCCAAAGGCAAACACCACACGTTATCACACAAAATCCTGAGGAGGTCTAGTCATCTGACCTTGGCCCCTTCACACATCACAAAAGCAGTGTAGCAAAAATCAGCTACGCCAAGACGTTTCTCAAAGGTTAAAAATATTGTCACTTGAATCATCATCAGCCCTGCATCTGAAAGCAACTCTAGTTTTTCTTTAGTTTCCTAAGCAAACTAACCCAACTTGGATAAACTGAGTTTGAAATACACTAGGCAGAAATGCAATAAGAAGACAAGAAAGTGATAAGAGAAGTATGTGCAAGACATGGAGTCTCCAGAGGAAAGCTGCTGACTGGAGGATGTTCAGCAGGACAGACAGAAACTCACTGTAACAGAAGCCAGGTTTACATGGTCAAAACCTGGAAGAGACAGGGTGACAGTCCAGAAATGTCACAGCACACCCCTGAGGCTCACCAGCCCATGTCCTTCAGGCAGAAGAATGCCCAATCAGTGTTGGTTCATGTCATACACTCTCTTAGGACAGGGACAAAGACACTGCCAGCTCTTCTAGTCAGTGACACAGACAAGTAGGAAGTTCTCCTTTTTCACCCACAGATTTGGGTTCTGAGGGGCTTTTCACATGCATGCATGCACACAGATATTTAGGCATCAAAGTAATGGTAAAATCAAGGAGGAAATTCTCTTAATACAGTCCCCTCATGGTGATGAAATCAAAGCTGAACAGCATGTGTACACATCCTCTCTAATAATGCCATCTTATTATGTGCATACTATAGATTCAGAGGAAAATTATACTGCTCTCTCTGGAAATCTTGTTTCCTTCAACTGCAGAAGTTGAAAAAGGTAGAGTAGGCAAGGGTGCTAGGAAGTCAGACACCAATCTATGAACTATTCTTCCATGCCTCCAATTTGAGACCCATAGAATATTCATAGCTTTCCAAATGAAATCAATCAAGATGTGCTTGGACATAAGTGATATATAAGTGTTACATATTTTGAACCATTAGTTATTTTACCTTGAAAAACAAGACTCTTCAGGTGGAAGGTACCTTTGCCCTTCATGTCCTGATTCTCTATCTGCAAAAACAAGTGCCCTTTCCCAACTTTCATTTTAAAAGGGCTAGGAGGAAGGAAGAAGAGAAGGCAACTACATATGTGAAGAATCTGGCATCAGGAATTTAACAACACTATTTTTGAAGCCAAGTACTAATTGTGTGCAACAAAGGAAAAAGAGACAGACTCTTAAAGAATGAAAATCATACATTAATAAATATTGGCCCAGTATGTAAGCACTTTTTACAAGCACACTGGAAGTGCAATCCTTTGTGAGGGAAAAAGCCCCGATATAACATTATGCATAACTGCAAGAAGACAAAGATCATCAGTTCTCAAAATAGCATGAGAAGTGTTTTCAAACACTGTGTACATGCAAAACCCTGTACAATCGTGCCAGAATATATCTATGTTCACCAGTTTATAACAGTGCATGTTTTCATACTGATTCCCAAGGAATAATGCAGTCAAAACAACATTCAACATTCCATACCTTGATTATTTCCACCAACTGATCCACACCACTGTCACCTGGAAAGATCGGTTGTCCTAGTAACAGTTCAGCCAATACACAGCCTGCTGACCACACATCTAAAAAGGGAAAGGTGGAGGACAGGGAAAGGTATCAGTAAAATATACATATTAAGCCATTCATTAAAAAACCCAGCCATTTTAAGCTACTTACTTTATCCTCTGCCATGTTAGATAGTGTATGCAACACAGCTAAAAATAAAAAACATTCCTATCCCAATGTTACCAGATATGAGATATAAAACAACAGTGTGCAGACAATCTTAGAAATCAAACTGTGAGATAATGAGAACTACAAAATCATGTTAAATGCCATAATATATTGACATTAAAACTTACACATGCAGGGAAAAGACCATAGAATGCTTGCCGTTTGTCAAATGAGAATTTCCCCAAACCCTGTGTTGGTTTAAATCACACTGATCATGAACTATGCCTAGCTACCATCCAACACAATGGCTGATGTTTTTACTGTTTCTGAGTGTTGAACAGACTCAGCTTTTCATACATATATTGAAAGCATACATGCACTGACAGATGAACCAGTACTGCAAGAATTACTGGTACCCTGAAGTACATGATGATTAAGGGATCTGGGAGGCAGCCTCTCTAACCAGTCACTTGAAGATATAATCTTTATCCCAATTCCATTTGCCAACTTGGATTAGCAACAGACCTGCAAGTCACAGATCACATGTCAACAGCATCTGTAGAAGAAGCCTTTAACTAATTTTTCTACGTATCCCAAAAGCCTCAAATAGTCCTTAGGAGCTATTCCTCCTACATGAAGAATTTTTTCACAATCTATTGCAGGTATATCTCTCTTAAATAATTAGGCAATTCAATATTACAGAAGCAATTTGGGAATGCATCTAAGTGTACTACAGAATATAGCATTTTATTTTTGGAATGTAATTAACTCAAAAAGTCTAACAAAGCAAATGCAATAAACTCTGTTTATCAAGTGTTTGTGAGAATCTAATGTAATTGCACAGCAAATAAATGGGATTTTAAGCTGCTGAACACAGTAGAAGTATTGTACTTGTATGTAGAAAACTGCTTCTCTCCAAAAATAGATTCACTATAAGCTTTTCTAGAAAGTCATCAATTGTTGAATGAATACCTGAAACCTTACACTAAAATCCAATCTTAAACAACCAATCAGCAACAGAAGACCTGTAAAGCCTATAATATAAACACTCCAAAAGGGAAAACCAGCCCCCTTCCATCCATATTTCTTTAAACTCTCACCTACTTTTATGAACTAGCCTTGTCCCCTAGGAGAATTTATCTCCTGAAGCCTGTTCCACCTAAGCTAATCTATGCTATGACAGAAATCCTTATTCCTTCATCTATTTAAACTATATCCCATCCCTGGAAGTGTTTGAGGCCAGCCTGGATGGAGCCATGAGCAACCTGGTCTAGTGGAAGGTGTCCCTGCCCATGGCAAGGGGTTGGAACAAGGTGATCTTTAAGGTCTGTTCCAACCTAAGCCATTCTATGACTCCATGGTTCTATGAAGCAGGATATACACAACCCTGGCAGTTATGGGTAAAGACACGAGTAAGAAAAACATCTCTGACAGTTCTCCAAGCCATCAATTGTCACTTTGTCACAAGCACTACAGTGTGGTGCAAAATAAGATCAAAAAAAGCTTTCAGGAGTTTAAGATTTATAACAAAATAATCTGCAGTTTAAAACATAGTTTTCCTTTCCCCATGTCTAAAGGAAAGAGTGAGAAGGCTATGCAAAAATACTTCCCCTCCTCAAGAATATGGTTCAATTGGAACATACAGTACAAAAGCAGCACTGTCATTACTTCAGCTTTTGAAATTATTCACTTACAAACCAAATGGATTCACTTTTACCTAATGTCTTGGTACAAACATTGCACCAGGGTTTATCCTAAAAAGTAACTACTTACAATATAAGCAGTAACCAGAAATAATTTGAAGTTTGAGTCTTGAATTTCAACAAGCAAACATACAATGTGTATTTTTAATGTATCATGTAAAGAATGTTTAATTGCATCTAATTGCTAATCAGTGTCTCTCTCTGATATCTCCTACTGTTGGACCAACACATACAGCAAAACCATGGTGCAAAGCATCACTTTGTGTCTCCTGTGCATACTGTGTTTAGAGGAATTACACAATTTCAACAGATAGCATAGATCTTCAGAAGTATTGAAGAGATAGACTAAATGTAATAAGCAGTCTGTACTGAGCACTGTAACTTAAAAGTCTACTTAAAGATACCTTTAAAGGGTTTTAAATAAGCTTAGTCCTTCACACCATCCTTTACAAAGCAAGTAGTTACACCAAATCTGTAATCATTATTTACAACTCAAATCCTTATTTTGCACTGAAAATGTTATATATGGCAAGGAAAAATATTTGACAGAATATATACAAACACAAAGCTGACAGGAAAGTAAGTCATCAATCACAATGCACTTCCTTTTAAGATTTTGAAATGATGCTAGCATTACTTTTTTCAGATTACACTGTGGCTTTTTTAAACTGTTTTAAATAACCTTCTGGTCTGGCTGCTCCATGAAGTTGGCTTTGTGCTGGTTTTGCCTTTCCTAGTTTCCCTAAATGCTTTTGCACTCCACCAGCCTATTTCAGACAAGTCTGTAAGGCAGAAGTCTCAAATCCAATACAAATTTTTTTTTTTAAAAAGTGGGGAGCATCAGCGTTGCTGCCAAGGTGAGGAGGGCTCAGTCCCTGGGGGAAGTGCTGGGCTTGCCCCAGCCCTGCCAAACTGCAACTACAAACAAATTAAACAATGGGCAGGTCCTTGTTCAAGAAGGCCAAGCTCGAACAGCAGAGGGCACATGAGAAAGCTGAGGACTTCACATGGGAACTGAGGAAAAAAAGCAAGGATGTAGGTCATGAGGAAATAGGTGGCAATGGCTGAGGAATACTTGCTGCATTCATGCTGGGTTTAATCCCTCAAACATACAACAAATCCATCAAGAACCTATGTAGTAGCTCCTTATGCACTGAAATCTTCCAAACTAGGCAATTTAATGTCTTGTTAAAAGTCTATTTACTTTTCTTTTCTTTTACCTGCTAACACTTTAAATACACAGTGAAGTAAAACACAGGCATTTCAAAATCCCCTTCATTTTTCCAGCCGTTCACCAACTTCCAAATTAGGACTTGAGCAATGTTCCCTGGGCAAGGAAGTGAACAAATCCTTGAAGCATCCTTAACAAAATCCAGAGAGTGGAGGCTAACTTGAGCAGCTCCAAGGAGGGACAGAAACAAAACAATATAGGCAGGTATTTATACAACTCTTGATAAGCAATGTACAATGAGGAACAAACTAAGAAATTTCATCTCTGCTGAAACTTGATGGGATTCATGCCATTAACTAAAATTTGGCTCCAGGATAGTTTGCTCTTTTTCCCCACATCCTTTATATCTTGCATTTTAAAATTTATCTACCATATCAGGATGGTAACATTCTTCCTCAAGCCTGAAGTAAACAAGTATTAATTTCTGTGTTTAAAGACATGTTACTTAAAGAAGTGATCAGCTTATGACAGTTCCTTCCCAGACACTTTTCTGTCTTACTACAGTCAGAGCTAACTGCTACAGATTAATATGTGGTGTAACTACCTGCTCCCATGGGAGAAGAAGCATTTTCTGAACTATTTCTTTTCCGTATGTGCAAGTTAATTAAAGCAAACTAGGACTCTCATTCACATGCTTTAAATTAGCTAATAAACAAGGTAAGAGAGAGTCTTAAAAGAAAATACATCAACAGATGGTCCTTACGCCAAACTAGTTGGGACAACATGAAATCTTAGGAGAAAATACTGAAAACTATTCATTTTAAGAAAGCAGGCAAGGGTACTTTCTTCATACCTTCAGTGAAATGTAGTCTAAACAATAGAGAGAATAAATACAACTTCCAGGCAACAGCAACCTTCAAATAAGCTCATTTCATATAGTTTTCCCCCATTACAATGGTAGATAATGCCGTATCTTTCTTAGACTAAAGAACACTTAGACTAATACCATTATCACCTAACCTACCTCCATTAATTTAAACACACAAAAATTCACATAGCCTCTTGTACAACAAAACTTTTCCTAAGTTAAGTTTCTACTACTTTACTGATTTTCAGAGATGTTAGGTGGGACATCGTCTCATGATATAATCTCCATAATGCCCTTGCATTCTACCATTACAGAAGGTAAGAAAACAAGTATTTCTCTTTAAATCAGGAAGAGGCATCTGGGAGCACCACTGCAAAATACATTCCTTGGCTTTAATTCTATAAACGTGCAACAGCCATTTTGAATTGGAAATTAATACCCTGTCCACAAATTTCATTTTTTCTGATCCCAAACTCTGCCTTTCCAAGGTGAAAAGCTGGCCCTCTTCTTCACAGCACAAGCACCATTCATTGTATTACACTCTAGCTCCTCTAAATCGTTATTTGGAGGACATGGAGGAGGAAGGGGGAAAAAAAAGAGAAAGTTTTTCTCATCCACTCAATACAAATTAAGAACTTCCATTTATCTGATTCTTTATGGGGCATATTTACCTTCCTAGTTTTTTTATTACCCTCATCTATTCATCTCTGCCTCACTATCCCTTCATCTTGATGGACTTCCTCCATCTTGGAGGTGACTCAAAATTGTGCTCTGGAAACTGTGGAAACAAATCAAGAGTCAGAAAAGCAGCCCTAGGAAGTCATAAAATCAACAGCTTCTAGTTGCCAAATGCCAGACCCCAAAGTGTTTTCACTGCTGCTTGTTTGAAACAATATTTGGGGTGTCAGAAAAAGTGCAAAATTCAGGATTACAAGGCATGCTATATTGGTGGAAGTTTTGCACACCAAGCCAGCGCAGACCCATGGATTGAGGAGAAAGGGTAAGGCTGAAACATGAAAATGCTTGAAATGACACTTTTCTTCCAGCATTTGGAACAAAAGCTAAACACAGGTATCTCTATTCTTTTGTAATGAAGAGATGAAACTACAATGACAGGTGGTAGAGTAGTTCAGTAAATTAGCACACCTGCTTATTTTCAGCACTGGAAGTTGCCATCTGAGAAAGAAGCAAATCCTTATGACTGTTTGGCAACAGTTCAGGGACACACCTTGTGGTGGTTCTTCCCCAAGAAACTCTGAGACAGGCCAACTACACATACCTGCAGCAGAAGAGCTTCTACTCCAGACTGCTGAGGTGAAACACTCATGCTAACTAGGAAAGTGAATGAACAACTTCATGATACTTATTTTTGGACACCCCAAGAGAAGCCAGCAATGATCATGCAGATCAGTCTTTCCCTGCCAGTGGCTATAAATGTTCCCTCTGGAACACTCCCAGCTCCTGCCAGCACAGCTGTGGAGCAAATGCACTGAGACCAGCAGCCCCTCGTTGTGCAGGAGCACCATCAGGATCTGGTGAGCCCTCCCATGCCCCGCCACCTCACCTAGGGAAAAGCCACATGAGATTGAGGCAAAGCTCAGCTGCACAGCTTCTTTCCATACAAAAGGAGCACGTGGCAACAGAAATATCTGCACCCACCCATACTCCAGTGCCTTTCCCAGGACAGTGTAGGGGAACACGGGCAACAATCCTGGGGTTTTTCACCAGCAGCATCACCCACATGACAGGCACAGCCAGAATCACACCATCAACATACTCTGGGATGCTATAACACATACAGACTGGCAAGGAAGAAGCCTCAGCCAAAACACTGTCAAGGAACAGTTGAAGGGCTTGGTTTGGGAAAAAACCAACAAACCAGCCCCCCACTTCCCCCTCCTCCCCTCAAAAAACCTCAAACAACCAACAATAACACGCTCCTGCAAATCAGCTGCAGGAAGTAAATGATGTCTATTCCCAGCAAGCTTCAGGGACACACACAAACACACACACTTGCAGAATTCATAGCCAAAGGTGCACAAAGGCCCAGCCTGTACAAGTTATGGAGGCACCCAATTGACATGACTATCTGTGCCTGACCACTGAAAAATCCTGCAACGTTCTAAGGCAGGCACAGAACAGAGCTATTATGGGTAGGGATTGGTAGCTATTTGGCAACAGTGACTATTTAAGAACTCGAAAAGGTCATTTCCCAGGTCATTATTTTAAAAATAGAGTCCCAGGTCTGCTGCAGGCCCTAACTGCAGTAAATGGATTTGATACTAGTCTTACTATGGTATATATTTAAATGCAGCCCTAATGTGGTACTTTACAGAAGTGTAACAAACATCACACCCTTGGCTCAGTTATTTTTTAAAGGGACCTTTTGTGCTAGAATTGAAGTCATGCACTTCAATGAAACAATCAAGACCCTAGAAGTTAAATGCCAGTTTACACTTTGTTGTGACATCCAGGATGAAAAGACACATCCTGGAACAAACTGCTACACTGAAGAGCAAGTAATGTCCCAAGGACAAATTCATGTATTTAAAGACAACCTGGATGAAGCCAGACAGCCTAATACAACTCCTGGTTACAATGCTAAACAAGAGGACTAACAACTGACATCGTCACAATGCTGTGCTGTCAAGTACTGGGCCACCCATGTCACTGTCTAGTCTTAAAAAGGACTTCTTGCTCAGAAATGCTTCCAATAATTATCCTATTGCAGCGCATTATAATCATAAGCCCTGCAGTAACATTAACAAACAACAAAAATGTTCACAAAAAAAGCTGGAAGCCTTGCAGATAATGTAGGAAAATTTCTACTTAGAACACTTTTTGGCTTTGCATTCTTCACTGATTTTACTTTTACTGTAGTTTTACTAGAGCATATTTAACCGGGGGAATAAAGATCCCTGCCTTACATGTAAAACTCGCTTTTTGTTACCACACACACACATAAGTGATTCTTACAGAGTGATAAAGACTACAGTGGGAAAAGGTTGTTACGCTAACAGCTCACAAGAAAAATAAGAACTAAAAAAACCAAGCATGCCAACATATAAGTTTCAAAAGCAGTATTACAATACTGAAGCATTTCACAGTTCCCTATACTCTGAGCTACAGACAAAGCACTGATAATTACATGCTCTTTCCCTTCTTTTAATAAATCTCTCTATGCTTGTTGATTGGTTTTCCAACAAGCTGGATGAAATCCAGCATGAAATATTATCCCATGTGAAATAAGGAAGAGTTCTCACTATGCACCATTGCTGCCTACCCAGCAAGAACTAAGGAATATGTACAAACAGCAGCACCACAAAATTAACCCTTAGAATTTCTAGCATAGTGCAGAACACTGGGAAACTGTAAAGCTTGTAAAAGCATTTTATTCCTGCTCATCTCCCAGATTCAAAGACTGCTAAGAAAGCAGCAGAAGGTGGATAGGACAGGAATGAACGAAGGAGTATTAAATTAATTTTCAAGCAATTCAGTGCAAATTTCAAAAAAACGACACGGAGGGACAGGTAGGGTTTTTTGGCACAAGAAAGTCAGAACAATGACTGAAATTCAAGATATTTTTGGAGGCAAGTGAAAAATTGCACTTCAAAATGGAATTTTTATTAGAACTATTTTAGAGACCAGCAGGTAAACAACAAAAATGGAAAGTGCAACCTGAAAAAGGGTCTGCAGTTGGAGCACGAGACACTTCATAGGCTTATCTACAAAGCATTCTCTCCTGCTGACACAAAATACTTGTTTTATGCAGTTATCCTCTGAAACAAGAGGTCTCAGTGCACTGTGATAGTGCAGCTGAGCCAATCTGTTAGCTCTCAGCTGGCAAAAAGATGTCAAATGGGATCAGCCACCTTCCTCTCACTCATGAGCTCACAACACTTTGCTTTTACCTAGGCTCTGCTGCTTACTGGACTGCACAATAATGCTGATTGCACTCCCTCACACAGCAGGAAGTTAACCTGCCAAAATCTCTTGTCAGTTGATGCTGAATCAGCAAATTAATCAGTAAACTATGAGAGCAGGGTAACCAGGGGCATGAGCAGGGGTGGGGCTGCCACTTCTGGCAGCAGCCAACAGTAAATTCTGCCCTTTTATCTTTATTGTGCCATACTTTCCCCAGACTACTCTTGGTTCTGCCTTTTTTCCCTAACAGGAAGATACACAAGAGCTGCTACAATACATACTGAATAGTAACTAATGGGGAAAAAAATTCAGGAGAGCAGGGAAGTCTTCAGAAACCTGCCGAGATGGGGTTTTTTGTTCCTTTTTAAGAACTGCAGAGTTAAAACAGCCAGCCAGCCACTGAGTTTCGCACTAGTTCCAACATAGTAAGTTTAAATATACTGGTTATAAACATATCTGCCAAGAGTTGATCCTGATCTCAAAATCCTTTTGAAAACATTAAACCTTGCCTAGTGACTCAAGTCCCTAAGCAAGGTAAAAGGCTCCCCAATATTGTGCTGAGAGTCAAATTTACTCTTTCGCACTAGAACTCAGAAGGAGCTCAGGTAGTATCTTGACTTAAAAACTGAAATAGTTACCAACAACCAGCGAACAGACTTTGTTCATTTCCAAGACTATTAATTTTGCTGTTAATTTTTAGTTCTCTACTGTAAGAAAACTTGGCTGTTCCCTGATCTCCATCGAACCTCCAGCTCTCCTACTATTTTCATGACACAGCTATGTGTCAGGTATATAGAAAGAGTTCTTTGTGTTCCAAATTAATGACTAAAGGACAGTAAAAGCTAGCAGAATTAGTTGAATTAGAAGGACTGCTGTACACAATATATTAAATTGTAAAGAGAATTTCAAGTCAATCATTAGGCCACATTTACCTCTTCCTATAAACTCTTCACTAGAAGCCAAGTAAATAATTTACAGATTTATGTCTAATCCACAGCACATCAGAAGCAGTAGCTGATTTTCTACAGATATTCTTTACAGTTATTTCAAGCTATTAAAATGCTTTTCTGGCTTGAGTTCTCATGCCTACTTTTAAACTAAATGGCAATATTACGTGGATTTTTTTTTCACTTGTAATCAGATTTCCCCTCTCTACATTGAAAAAGCCCCTTTCCTAGTGTAATGAACGCTGAAATCTCAAAAGGTGTAGAAAGCACAGCATCCATCTACAAAACATTTGTATTTCTTTAAAAAGTGGTACCTAATAATTTACAGCCAAATTCAGCCTCTGGGGATTATATTTGAGATCTCTGGAAACCCTTACACTTCAGTACAAGATAAAAACTGAGGCAGTTGGTACAGATTTTAACCAAATGCACACACATACCTATACTGGAGGTATAATCGGTGGCTCCAAAGATCAACTCTGGTGCCCTGTAGTACCGAGAGCAGATGTACGACACATTGGGTTCTCCACGAACCAGCTGTTTTGCACTGGAAAGGAAACAACAGTATTTCAGTCATGAACACTTTCACAATATTGCTGTGCACACCAACATTAAGCTTTGGGACTCTTCACCCACTCCCAAAACCCAAATGTTGAAGTACAATGTTCTTCTAAGCTGATGCGAACTGACTCCTTGATTCACTGTGAAATCAGTCCAATCTACCTTGTACTGGGGACAGCAAAGGAGAATTCTGCCTACAATCTAGGTGAAAAACGGTCAAATTTTTGGCTGCCAGCTGTCTTTTGACAGACACAAAGGCTTGTTTACAGTGGAAAAGAGGACAGAAAACAGTTCAATCAAACGCAGTCACCGTTTCAGGTTCAAAAGCTCTGGATACTCACAAGGACTGAGTGGGGTATTTTTGTCTGTTTGGGTCTTTTATTTGTTGGTTTGCTTTTTTGTTCAGTTGGTTTTTAACTTCCATCACAATATTCTGCCCCTTTGCTACTTAAGGGAGTGTGGTATGAGGAAGAAAAAAAAAAGCCTTAGCCATTTTATTCACGTGTTAATGGTCCACAATTAACATGAAGGTTTCTCTTATACTGTAATCGATCAGCCACAAAGGATCTAACCTACAGTACTGCCTCAATACTTCTCTTTGAAAGAATCCAAGGAAAGAATGGGCCACAAAACCACATTACTTCAGGAACATGAGTCTAGGGGCATACTACACTTCTTTCTTAATTAACAAGTGCAAGACAAAAAGGAGCTGGAAAAGAAAACTTCCCTTTTGGAAATTTGACGTTCACCTAAATAGCACCCAACACTGCTGAGTGGCAAGCCAGTCAAATCCAGTGTTCAGCTCTCCAGACACTCCTCTCAGCCTTCAGTAAAGAACTTCCACCACCCATTTTAAAAAGTCCCCATTTTCTATATAGAAACCACAGTTAACAAATTCCACTGATAAAAAATAGTAAGTATTGCCTTTATGGATTGTGAGTTTTGAGCTTCAGTGTGATTCCTACTTTGCTCCAACACTGGTGAGGTAGAGCTGAGGAGATCCCGAGGCACCAGCCGTGACGATGCTTGAATAACCCCCATCTGACATTGCCACTCACTATGGGCAAGCAAATTTAGCAACAGCAGCGTCTGTGACCTCTCACACATATACCCCAACTATTTTAGGCTGCCAAGTTACAGCACAATCTAAAGATTGAACTTTCCCAGAGAGAAATCTATGTCCTGTCTCACTGCAGATTGCCAGAATTTCTGTATCACTTCTAAGATGAGGGCTGGACTCTAAAGGTGATTCTGAGTGGATAATGGAAACAACTGTGCCTTGGGAAACTAGAGCATAGATGTCCACTAGCCAAGAGCTTCAGCAGGAAGTGCTGCTTCTCATTTTGAGCCTCTATGGTATTTGCAACATTAAGTGAATTGTTGTACATGCAAGTAGACTGACTAGTGTAACATCAGCCTTTTAAAGTTACAATGCCACCACACCTGTCCTCTCTTTCCCAAACACATTTCACTGCAATATACTGATTCTGTTTTTCCATGGTGCAGTGTTTTCCCTATGTCATGGTGTATTTATTTTATTTTTCTAATACCTGCAAAAATAAGAGGCATGAAGTTTAATTCCCTCCCTCTTAATATCCTTTTCCAGCTCTTCCTTGCCAGTCCTTTGAACTCACTTTGGGGGGAAAACAGAATATCGGTGATTCCTCTTTTAAGCTACAAATAAAGACCTTCTAAGGGACACAGAATTTCTTGGCAAGTTGCATCAAGGTTCACTTTGAAGCAAGATCTCTTCAGCAGGTTTCAGGCCACAAATGTGCTTACCTTCCAAAGTCACAGAGTTTTAGAACAGCTGTATCAGGGTCCAGCAAGAGGTTCTGTGGTTTTATATCCCGGTGGCAGATCCCAAAGGAATGGATATAGGCTAAACTCCGGAACAGCTGATACATGTACAACTGGAACACAGAAATACCAGTCAAATCAGGGTAAACAATCAGTTTAGCACAAACCCTTCTTAGAAGAAAAACAAAATCACCAAGAAAAAGACCATACTGAATGCCTATTAGGGCTATAAAGGTGGGCAAGGTATTTGCATACCTTCCCCACACGCCCTTTGCTACATACACACACGGGGTTCAAATCTTTTAATGTGTCCTTTGATATAGCATAATTAGCATAATTCCAAAGCAATAATTGTGCCAGTTTTTCAACACTTGTAAATAATGGCAATCATAAAAAACATACACAAAATAAAGGTGTTTCAGTTTGCTCTACAAATCAGCCTCTTCACAGCAGTGAAGTATTCCAGGTTATTAAAAAACCCCAAAACACACAAACTAAAAAAAAAACTGCCCTACAAAATAAAAAAAAAAACCCTTTAGTTAATGAAGCTATATTAAATGTTGGCCAAAGACAAGGGTAGTGTCTCAGCCTGTCACTGAAGTGAATCTCCCAGTGTCTCTCGCTGAGGGGACAGAGTCATTTTAATTTCAAATCTCTGGACAAAAACAGAAGGCAGATAAAACCAACTGTTCAGAATAATTTTATGCAAGGCACAACAAACAAGTATGCTGAGGCAGAGTTTTCTCTGCCTATTTTCCAGGGCTGGCTAACCGCTTAGCAAGGAAGAACACAGCAAGGGAAGACATTACGAAGCCAAGAACTTCACAGGACAAGCTTACAGGGCAAGGGGAGGATGTCCAGCTTCTGGAGCTACACACTTTTGGTTATGGATAATAAAAAGCTGCTGGATACAATTAAGGATGTACAGTATAACCATAAAGTCATAAAGGCATGGAAAGCCCATGACAAAAGGCTGCCAGGTTGTTTTTTTTTTTTTTGTGTCCCCCCACAAGTTTCCACTTAAAAATCAAGCTACAGGCAGAACACTACACCAAAGATGCACCTCCACACTTTTCTTTTACAAGCACATTTTCCACAGTTCACCTTTAACAGTCTATATAACCAGGTGCAATTACTTGATATTGATATCAGGTCATGTTTGCCTCTCTTTCACCACTATCTTTGTCATCACACTTTCTCTCCCCCTTGTTTTTTGTTGTTTGTTTGGCAGGAAAGTAGGAGAGGGAAGAAAATTGCTTGAATTTTTGGCTCTAGATCTCTGGTTTTCATACTTGTTTCTGAAAACCACAACTCTGCACAAAGAAAAGCAAACAAACATTTTTTCCGAATTGCCTGTTCTAGTCCCTTAAGTATGTATTGTGCAAGTGTATTGCAAAATAATGCAAAAGACTGCTCTAACTTGAGGGGTCAAGTCAACACATGTAGGATTTAGAAAGTATGCCTTTCATCTCCACAGAGCAATCCCAAAATTTCCAAGGACTCCTTACAGCAGGTTAGAAATGACAAATAAAAATTAACCAGAAGATTACTAGAACAGCTTCTGTGCAGTTTTAAGTTTTTTGTTACCCAGCGAAAAGCAGCTCTCTGCTTGCCTAGTTATCCATCAGAAGTGAACAAATAGGTATGATCTGATCTTTGTGTAGCCAAAGATGCCTGGAAAATTGCAAAATCCTTAATGACATTAAGGTAACATGATCTTCTTAAATACGGGATTATATAAAAGCCTTGCCTTGTCAGAAAAATAAGAATAGATTTCCAGGCTACCTGGAACAGGAAGTCTCAGGCATCCTGCAAGATGAAAGCGTTGAAGCAGATTTTTCTCTGAAAGTGTGAGGAAGAACAATTTTCTCAAGTTCCCTTAACACAGAACAATTAGGGCAAGAATACAGACAAAAGATATATAAACAATTTATCAAAAGCCAATCCTACAGATTTTGGGGAGCATATAACCTGAAGACATGCTGTTCCATCAACAGACCAAACAGAGTGACCTTGAAGTCTGCTGGATGATAAAATTCTGTGCTTTCTTAAAAATCAGGCAAAAGTGATGCCTATTGCAGAGACATGCAATTTACAATTTATGCTTATAGTTATGGTACAAAACTTCATTACTGAAATAATTACTATATGTAGCTTTCACCTTTGAAACTTTCATCTTTCAACCAAATTGAAGTTTTTTCTTAAGCCTACCCTTACATTAAGCATTATACTTTTAAAGAGGAGTCTGGAGAAATCAATATGCATCAGGAAAATTTGTTGTTAATTTCCATTAAATATTACCTGTATGCCATGTTAACATGTTAATGCCGTGTGAAAACATCATCACATGGATGTGTGTGGACTGTGGTTACAATACATTAAATGTAACTATAAGGCCCCAGATGGGTCCCATGTTTGACAGCAAATGAGAAATTTCATTTATTTTAACCCCTGTGTAAAAGATGTAGACAACTTGAGTAAGGGTTTGAAACTACAATGTGCATACAAGCACCTTACTCCATGTAGGTTTTGAAGACAAGCCAATGAGCTTCAAGTGGAAATAAACATGTGCCTTTCATGACCACAACAAAAGCACATGAACTCTTACTTATATGCCAGGAAAAGGGGAAGATAACAGATTAGAGAACATCCTCCTGACATCCTCTTTCAGTTCCTGACCTTTGTTCTATTATGTCTTCACCATCTCAGGAAACTGAAAGCTGCTAATCTGGCTGGTCTCAGTCTCTGTCTAAGATGCTTCAAAACCAAAACACTACCCCCACACTCAGTCTCCCCAACTCATTCCAAGATTTCTGTAAGGTCAGAAATTGGGAGTGTTTGTTTAAATCTCAACCCTCTATTCTTCCTTTGCAATAACAAGTAATTCTAAATTTTTTTCCTTGCCTCAAGATCTAATTGCCTCAAAAAATTTCTGAAAATTTACTATTATGTCAGCAAAGAGTATCCACAGTGTATTTCTATAATATCTGTCTTCACCTAACCACATCTGTCAGTTACCTACCTTGACATAAATCATAGGGAGTGTCTGTTTGGCCCGACTATAATGTCTGGCAACTCTGTATACTGTTTCAGGAACATAGTCCAGCACCAAGTTGAGGTACACCTCATCTTTCTGAAAGAGAATAGAGAAGAAAGACACATCAGCACTAGATTTGAGGCATGAAGAACAATTAAACTGCTCAGAGCAACCTAAAAGATGAGAAAGCTGTGAGCATTTGAAGTCACATCTTTAGTGTGTGAACTGCCACGGAACTAATTAGGCCTTGCACTTGTGCATTAATACTTTTGTCAAACTTATGTTTAAGGTCGTGTTAATTGTTCTGGTCTCCAAAGTAAGATATTTTCTGATTATTAATGGAGACGAGGATATAATTGTTCTGCCCAGGCAATATTTCCATTAGGAGAGTATTTCAAGGTAACATCTGCATAATTAGTTAAAACAGCCTATTAACTCATTAGTTCCTTACCTGCCAAAACCCAAGAAGTGCAAATTTAGAAGTTCAAAACTCAGCCCCTAACAACAACACATCAAAAAAGGTTCAAACAACCTTCATCTTTTAGAAATGTCACTTTGATCTTACTGAATTCCCAGCTATTAAGAGATTAATACATATTAACCATTTGTATACAGTAAGCCAGTGTTAACATTTGTAACCATTCTGTTTACAGGTATTTCCATGTCCCAGTTATCCCCAACTTAAACATATGAACCTATTCATGACAAAAGAGAACAAGTGAAAACCAAAGTTTTGAGTGTAATTTTTAATATCTAGGATTAAGTTAGAGGTTCATGTGAACATAACACAGAGAAATAACAAAAGTAGCTTTATAATAAGGTACTTTGTTACATTATAAAGTACCTTATTATATATTAGCAAAGGAAAGAAGGAACAAAGAGGACTTAAATGACAAAGTACTATAATCATATAGTGCCTAACTGCAAAACTGAGACTTTCCAGCAGTAAAACAGGTCTTAAAGAGACTTCTGATATTTTAATGCAGTCTTCAGTGCAAATCCTATCAGGATTGTTAATACATTTCATGTTGGGGGGTGAGTATAATTAACTATATCAGCATGAGAAATTATTTTGAAAGCTATTGAATTAACTAGAAGTAACATCTCCTGTGCCTGCTATTTTATCACCTAGAACTTTCTATAGAGAAAGACAATACATAGAAAATTTACATGGATGGAAACAGCACAGAGCTCCCAAGGACTGGAGGTCCTTGTCAGAAGATCTACTGGCTATCTATATCGTAACACCTAAACCCAAACCTTATTTAGCTACAGCAATTTAATACTACTACTCTACTGTGACTTGACCCATCCCTTAAAGCACAGAGTGAGGTGTGTTTCTCTCACAGTGCTCTGCTGTCCTGCCACAGCCAAGAGCAGCAGTCTGGTACATGGTACCACACAGAGAAATACACACCTGAATACATATGCAGAGAACTGCTGGCTTTGTGTGTTTTTAAAGGCTCAGATCAAGAGCCTTTAAGATTCAAGATCTCTGTTCACCCTTATTTGATAATAAAGGCTTGTCCTTTCAGGACATTTTAATAGCTCTTACCAATACTTCCTAATAGACCCAGTCACTTGCATGGCCCTGACTACATCATTCCTCCCCACAAAAAAAAAAAGTTATTTTCTTAGTATCATTGCTTAAATGACAGTGACAATAGCACAGCTCCAAGTAAATGACAATGGCCCACCAACTTGCATCTACCTGGTCTTATCACACTTCTCAAACACAGAGAAGGAGCAGCCTCCGAAACCCTGCCTATGCTGGTGCTTCTTTCTCCCAGTGCCACCCCAGGAACTGGAAACAATGTGAAGACTTCTGGGGACTTAGAAGGGACAACTACCAGCAGCACAGAGGAAACACCAGACGGCTCTGGAACTCCACAGACGTGAAAATGTATGCAAAAAAAACCCTCAGAAACTTGTATTTTAGCACTTTCCCTGCAACAAGAAAAGTTCTTTCCCTCTCACTTCAAGCCAATAAAATTCATCCACCACCTCTTCTTAGGTCAGAGCTTTCAAGGTTTAGTTATAAAGTACCAAAAATAAATGCCCTTAAAAAATTCCAAGTTAGCTTATGCCTGGTAAGGCAATCTGTAGACCATGAGAGAAAACAGTTGCATGAATATGAATGCTGTTTGCTTCAGTGTAGATACAACCTGATGAATATGCTAAATGTCTGCCTCTCAGAGGATGGGAAAGTCTTACTGGTGACAAATCACTTCACTGAGTACTGTTACTTAGGTTGGTGACTTTGATCCAAGCATTCATGTTTCATGTATCAAAAAGATTTACATGACAGATTAGAGGAAAAAATAGAGTAAAAATTAAAGTATAGTGATTTTGTAATCCTCTCATAATACAAACAAAAGGACACATGTAAAACAGTAAAACATATGATCAGTAAATCCTGTCTACACCACTTCACAGCAGTGAGTTTTGAGAATTACAGAACTACTCTCTAGTTCATATAATCTTTGCTTTGCTTTTAGTGCCTCCATTTTTATTTCTAATTTTACATTCTATTAAAAATGGGACCAATTTAATAGCATGACATAACATAAGCACAGAAAAAACCTTGAGGCATTTGCATCTTTATAGATGGAGGCTTCACTTCTGAGTTTTGATGCCATACACAGTACCTGAACAAACAGCATGGGTTTTGTTTTGTACTGCTCCTGTGCAAATGTATATGTCACACAGAACACAAAGGCACACATGAACATCTCCCCCCCACCCCAATCAACTATCAAGTTTTGATGTACCACTTGAGGGACCCAGAACTCCAATATGCAGCTATAAAGGCAAGGTTTATGCCATTGGCCATGTATAGCAGCATATACCACTCCTACCACATGCAACTGACTCCAGAAGTTCTCTTAATGACTGTTATAATGAATTAAAGATTATTTAAGTGTTTTGAGTGACATCCTCCTCATGTCATCTGTCACTGGTCTTATGAACATACAGGAAAGAGTTTTCACGAGCCTTGATCCTTCTCAGTGAGCACGAACTGGATGAAAATAATATCCAAGTTACCTGGATTCCCCTGAACAAGATTCAGGACAAGCTAGGAAGCAGTCATGGCCTGAAAAGCTCTGAGCATGATGTAACCTGGTTTGCCTACCTCATGCATTCCTCCTAAACACATATTTTTCCAGTGACCCAGATGTGTTGCAAGAGGAAACAGGGTTAGCTCAAAGAGCTTGCCAAATGAGGGCAACTGCTCAAGGATCAACTGGGACGATCAAGGCTTATCTTTCCATTACAGGGAGCCTCGCCACATATTCCACAAGTGACTTGTTTCCATACTGCTGTTTCAAAACTGCTGGTCTGGGAACAAACAAAGATAACCTGACTATCACAAGCATGTCTGAAATTACCTACAAAGAACAGAAAAGACCAGAGGAAGCTGCAGCATAAGAAATACAGACAGCAAACACAAGATGTCATTAAATAACTCACTTCTCCTTAAAGACTTTGGGCTTACTAGCTTTCTGTTGCAGGTTGAGTGTTTATGTGTATTTATATTCTCCTGTGCTTGCTGCTAAGGTTATGACTATGTACAGTTCAAAATAAAAAAGGGGAAGGGCAGAAAGTGAGATCCTGAAACCCAGGATCGAAGTATTTCATTAGGATTTTGACTTCAGCAAGGCGGCTCATGTACCAGCAACTGCATCAAGTGCTAGAAGCTTTTTGTCACTTGGCAGATGAATCCTCAGTTGACAAACACTGCTCCAAAACAAGCCACAGCAAAATAACCACTGCTTTGCCATCAAATTGCTCTGCACCTCTCAAGAACCACCAACTCAGGCACTGCTTCACTTTGGTGGGAAATACTTAATGCAAGTAAATACTCACACAACCTGTACCATAATAAGAGGCATGAGAAAGACTAGAAAACAAGAGCCAAAAGACTTTAGCTTCAACTTTTCAACTTTTTTTTCTTGTGCCAGAAATTGGAGACAAAACAGGATCAAAGTACATGAGTATTACACAAAATGTGGCTGAGGACTGAGTAAAATTGAAAACACTGCCTTACTGACAAAGGAAAGGCTCCATGGAGCCTGTTCTCAAACTCCATTTTAAAACTCTTCTTTCAGTCCACATAAGTAATCTGTTTAAAGCACCCTCCAGTTGTGCTTAATTGAGGCCAATATAAAGAAGCAGCTATTGAATTAAAATAAAGCAATGGCTACTGAATTCAAAGATTCACTTTTCTAGAGTGTTCCTTGCAGTGATAATTAAAATATTGCTTCTCTGTGATTATCCCCTACCTCAACAAACCTCAAATTGATCCTGAGTGGCTCCTACAAGCTTTTGTTTTCCTGTATCAGACAAGTACATTTACAATGTGCACATATAAAGCAGCAACCAGTATTAAGTCAGTCACACTCCAACTATTTCCCCTATGTACCCATGATGATAGAAGCCATGGAGGTCATACATGCCAATCACCAAACTGACAGCAAAAGGAAAATTCTTACTCTGAAAATATGTCAGCATCTAATAAGATGTTGGAAGTATTCCTGAAATGTCAAGGCCTATGTGGAATCTAAGGAAAACTTCTCTGAACATCAAGTAATAGGATAAAAAGGTTAGGAAACTATTTTGGGTGCTCTTTCTTCTGGGGTGACCATAGTTACTGCTCAGCATTTGGAAAACGTGATGAACATGCTCATTTCAGTTTCATTTCCTGGCAAATCAGTAAGTTTGACAGTGGTTCTCATGTGGTTTGGGATGAGTTTTCACTTGTTTTTGATGGACTCCGCCTGATCAGCTGTATGAGCATAACTGAGAGGACACCAACAATATAGGAATTTCTTAAACTAACTTTGCATTAGGAGAAATAATGCAAATTGCACTCTGAAGAAACTCACTTTACATGCCTATTCAAGCTAAACACACACAGACAAGCAGTACACCTAAAATTAAGTAATATGCCTCCAAAATGTACTTCACATTTTTAAAATTACCCCAAGGCTTCAGTATTAGGGCTGTATGAGGTAAATAAACCAATCAGTTTACTTGGGAGGAATTTTTCTTTACCATATGACAGCACCCCACTGATGATATTTCAGAGGTAGGTGCTGCACAGAGCAGTTAGTGACAGGATGCAGCTATGCAAGGGCTCTGTCAAAAAGCACCTGAGGGATTTACCTTTGAGTTGGAAAGCAAGAAAATGCCTTTCAGTATTTCATGGGGACTATGCCTTTTTTGAGAGTGCATTATTTGAACACTGTAATGTCAACATGAGGTAAAATATGCCCTTCATCCTGATGTAGGCATCTAGATTTAGACAATACACAAGGTTCAAAGTCACAGTTTTTGTCCTTGACTCGAAGAAAAAGGTTATTTCACTTTTCTTAAAGCCACAACCAGCATACACTTCACACCCCTTTATCAAGCACCATGTGAGACCCACCTTCCTTCTCTTATCTTGAAGGCTGACGCTGTACGTTAAGGATACAAAGACTTTGGACACACTTTCAAAGACAAAGCAAAAATTTGCAGCCTTCCTACTCTAACTACTGAGTAGACATGATACACAAGAAAAATTTGAAAATGCAAATATATGCTAGCTGACCTTATTTGTATGAAGGAATGGTGACATCCAGTGGCCACGTGTGTCTGTTTTTACTTGCAGTTTACAACCACATCTATTTCAAAACAGAGCTTTGGCTGCCACCAAAATAAAGGGAGTGCAAGCCTAGAGATACAGTTGCAGTTTCACACAGATAAATGCAAGGGTGTAAGAACAGTTGAAGACTCAACTTCAGTGTTCAGAAAGATACCAATACTTTCTAATAGTACTGCAAATATTGGGCAAAGTATCTTCTTTCCTAATCCCCTACTCTTCATGACTGAGTTTGAGAACTGAGATATGTACCAAAACTTCTGCTCCTATGCCTATTTGTCAAAACTTAGCAAATTGTTCTGCAATGCTCATTACTCTTCAGCAAAACAGAGTCATGTTATGTAGATAGGAACTGCCAAGTGGGTCAGCTGTGATGGCAGCATAAGGCCAGAAGTCAACCCTCCCAATAAAATTTGTATTTAAGAACTTTCTCGGGTCTTGTTTGAAGCCAGTTGGTTTACATTATCTACCTTTGATCACTGAAAGAGTAGAGGTTCTTAGGTGATTGCACTAAGACACTCTGTCAGAAAAAAAAAGAAAAAAAAAAAAAGACACTTTCGGACTTAGTTTTCCCCTCTAAAGAGTGGCTACTGTAAAGGAAAAGGTCACACATTAAAATAGTTTGGGAATCCCTGATGATTCTTGCTTATTTTATGCTCAGTGAAGTCCTTAAGCTTATAGATGTACCTCCAAGGAGAATTTCTATGAAGTTGGAAACATCTGCACAACATCTAAAAGGCGGGACTGAGCTATCATCTTTGACATAAGTGATCTGTGGATATTTAAACCCCAGCTCCCAAGCAGGGACTGTGCCATAAACTTGCCATAAGTCTGTTGGAAGATGAAAATTAACAGATGATGTTCGAATCACTGGACTGTCCTGCCCACCTTGTCATGAAACAAAAGGCAGAGTCTTTGGAGATCCACTGTTTTCTTGACTGTTCACTACCAAGAGCTACCAACCAGATGTACTGGATGGCTCACTGGCCTAGAGAGAAATCTCTGAGCTTCCTATTTTCACTGCATGCACCTCCCACACTAAGGATCTAGCCACTGCTGCCTACTCTGCTCTTGTGAAGCCCTACCACAGGCAGACACAACTGCTCTTTCTAACAACAAAACCTACTCAAAACCAGAGACTGCTCATAACTACAACTCAGGAAATTCCCAGCCTGCTATGAACCCTAACAGCAGTAACTGATAATCATTATATGATGACTGGTGCCCTTTTTGAAATGAGCTTGGCAGGCCTCAGGCAAGGACTGCAGAGATACCAACATCACAAAACTCCTCATAATTGGCATTAATTGCTTCTTTGTTGACAACACATGAGATCTGCCAGGGATTGAATGAATGGTAGTTACTAAATTCATCTCTAGCGATGGCCCTTCTGCACATTACTAAGCTGGTGCAAACCATTCACATAGACTGTCAGTGCAAAACTGGGCTCAAGGCTCTGTTAATTGCCCTTTTTATGCAGTAGCTTTTTTTTTTAAAGTTCTTTAAAATTTTTTAAAGTAAATTAAGAAACCAAATGGTTCCCATTTTCACAGGAACAGAATGGATGGGTCTTTCATGAGGACTCATCTGAACACTCCTGCAAGAAATAACAGTGATGTTCATGCCTCTCTGAAGGTGGAGGATATAAGAGGGATAGAACTTGCAAATCAGACAGCCGCCCTCTTCTTCCAAACTTCTTCATTGCCATTTAATCCAGTGCTGCAAAAGCACACAAGACAGTGCTCAGAGCTTACAGATGCAGCTCAGCAGGTATCTCTAGCATATTTATTTTAAACTTCAGCCTAAGTCTATGTGAGTAAATTTCCATCCTGAGTCTTCGTGGACTTTTGGCTACGTGCCCTTATAGCTAAGGCTAAATAAGACCTGACATCAATTAGAGCATGCAGAAGGGCTAGCTCAGCCTCCAAAAACACATCAGCATATTGTCTATATGTGATCTCTCTCTGCTTCCATTTTTGCTTTGACTCCTCTAAGCCACCCTAAGGAGGAAAAATGAAAGGACATAACCACAGGTGCAATTACTCAACAAAAAATGTATTTACTTTTACTTTGATTTTATTTGACGCAGAAAAAAATCCCTCCAGTAATTTCTCATCCTCTTTTGGACACAGGTATGGATCAATCAGTCTATTCAATACTCTGAAGTATCTATACAAGAAAAACTGAGTTATGAAATGCCACAGAGATCTAACCAGAAATAGAGAGGGATAAAAAAAGGTGGAATTAGGAACTCATTTCAGGTTTTACACAGCTGAGTAATTTTACTTGACAGCCACTGATTTAGGAAGTTAGGTCATTCTATAAAACATCAGAGAATACGTTTAGCTAAGAAGTCAGAGGAATTATTTCCTATATTCCTGTTTGCTCTGCCTTGCAACATGACTTGAAAGGTTCTCAGCAGAATTAGGCTAGAAAGGACAGGTGGCAAGACCATTCCCCCTGCAAAAGTAAATCAAGACCTACATTTTTGTATCATGCTAAATGCAAAGCAGCTCCTGAAATTAAGGAAATGTAGCAAAAATCTACCCTGAAATATATACTTCTGCCTTCCTGATACTGTCTGATCTGCAGTGGAAAGCTGACAGGCAAACCAGGCATCTTGTTCAAGATCTTATCCTAAGGCATAATGCCAAAGCTATCAAACAGTGGAGCTGGCTAGTCCTAAAATCCTGCTCATTCCCTCTAAGAATTACCTAGAAAACTGAAAAACACAGAAATACAGCATGTAAAAGGCTTGTGACTACTTTCACCAGGAGAAGCTTTCATACACAATTCTACCCATTATTTGGTTGTTTATTCTTTACCTCTAGCTAATTCTACCAGATATAATTACACATTTTAGATTACTGAAAAGCACATTATAGCTAGGAAAGTCAGTGCCCCGCTATCAGATATCTCATACAGCCTCAAAGGAAGAAAAAATCAGAATCTACCCTGGCAAATTCATTAAGGAAGAGGCTTTTGAAAAAACTGGGTTATCCAACAAGTGTGACACATGTCTGTAAACTTTCAAAAGGAATGAATCTAGGAGGAAATAGCTTGTAGAAGCAACTTGAATGTCAAGCCTGTCAACTGTCATCTTAATATAAGTTCCATACCTTCTCTGAGCTCTTTTAGACTAGAAATCGTTAGTCAAACATAATTAATACTTAGTACTCAGAACAACTTTTTTATATCTATATATACACATAAAGGTATAAATATGTGTGTATGTATATATATACACACACACACACATTTTGCTATATAAAGGTAATATAAATTCAAAGATGCTCAGACAAGAGGGAGTCATCCAGTCACAGAAAAGAAAGGAGAAGAAATCAGTCAAAGCCATGTTTGATAAACGATTTTCATGCCGCCAAGGCTTGATGGCTTTTGTCAAAAGAAGGAAAGACGTTTAAGCAAATGGGACACACAAAAAGGAGAGTTCATCACAAGAGAAAAGAAAAGACAGGGAGCTCAAACCCTTCAGCCAGTTCCACACAGCCTGCAAAAACAGCTAATGGAGAGCTCCAAACCTCTACAAACCAGCGCTACAACTTGGATGCAGCTAAGGAATGATTTTACTAGCAAGTGTTTTTTAGACTTGTTTTTCTATTTGATACTTTTCCAGTTTTTCCAATCAAGAATGAAACCTCCTATTTTGCTAAAATGAAGTCAGTTTTAAGGTTCCCCAGTCTAAAAATACCTAGCAATTGAGATGAACTAAAGTGATTGTTAGGCACATGGCTTTCAAAGAGTGCTTGTCTGACTAGATACGGAGAAATCCTTTGATGTATCTCTAAATCAAGACAGATTTCAGCTTCTTGGACACTGGAAACTCCCCCCCCCCAAAAAAAAACCCCAACAAACAAACAAAACAAAAACCAAACAAAAAAACCCACCAAACCCATCCAGAAAGAGAAGTCTCTGGGCTTAAGGATGCTGATGTCAAGCACCAGGGAAGAAGGGAGAAGTCGAAGCAACATAAACAGATGGAGTAAACACGGTGGCATGAAAATCTTTATGCAAAAGAATGCTTGATATATAAGTATCAAAATTTAATTAAAGAGAGAAGCAGTGCAAGAGTTAGCTCTGAGACTTTCCCATCACTGCTTGACTTAATTATCACAAATACAGATTAATGGCAGAGGATCATCAAGTTTTTCACAAAGACAGTCAACAACTGCAAGCCCAACCCATCACTACATCACTGCATTTTCTGTTACACAATTCATTAATTTTTAAATTGCTCTTTCCATTAGACTTGGCTTCAATAATCAGTTTATATAAACCTGTGGGGACGTATCATCTAGATCTACAACTGCTTCCTAAACATCCTTTCTGGTTACCAGATGGGATATTGCACTTTTCTCCCTTCTCCACCCCCCAAACAGACAATTTGATTACGAGGGTAATATGAAGCAAAGATGTTATGGCTTCCCAAAACTGACAAAAGCATGATAAGAAACATTCTCCTTCCTTCCCATATGAACTTCAGAACACCAACTTGCTGCTGTCTAGAGCTTTTCCCTAACAGCAGACAAACTCCAGCCCCTTTCCTCCTAGCAGAGTACCAGTCTGCCACAAGGCAAGAACAGCAACCTGTTATACACCGTAGTCCATGCAGGAAAAGCTGTGGCAGGCTGCTGTGCTAACACTCAGCTTGTGTTTCCTACAGCTTCTTCTGCAGGTGTTTCCTGAGAGCTGCAAGAATGGGCAGGAGTCATGCATGCCATCACTCAGTTATCTTCACATGCTGCCACCTACATGGAAAAACTTGCAATCCAATTATGTGTCATTTTGTATTGAACTGCAAGAGACCTTGCAACCTGAACTGCAGCATTACACTGCTGATATTCTGCTGGGTGTGTGCTGGCTTCAGGGACTGCTTCCCATTTGTCCTATTTTCCAACAGGGTAGCAGTGGAAATCTCAAAGGCACAGAGCAGAGGGAAGAAGACCAAGGAGCAGAAAGTAACGTGAAAGAAAACTTCTCACTGAAGCATAAAGATTCATTGGCCATGGATAGAGACATTTTTAAAAGCAAAATTAGTGCTGCCAAATATCAGCCATGAGGAGTTGAAACAGCAGAATGGAAAATCCAGTCTCAAGCACAACATCATTTAAAGATTTCCAAAAGAGTTTTTCTCAAGTTACTGTTACACAAAAACTCCTGAGACAATGCTCTGAGCAGTTTTAACACTCCATTCTTTGCAGGAGGTTTTTGAAAGCCATTAGATAAGGCAGTTGTCTTCTGTTTGTCCAGGAAATTCTACTTAACTCCAGTTACAAACTGTTTTAAAAAACCCAATCAAACAACTAACAAAAAATCCCTAACCCAAGCCTTCCTTCACAGCATTTTCCTTTTTGTACTCATGCTGCTTGGGGAATTTCTGTTTATGAACAAAATACAGCTTGAAAAAATGACACTGCGCTACCAACAAAACATACACAGCTGAAAATGCTTGTTAGCACCACCAAAGGGCAAGGAAGGAAAGGGGAGATTGATAAAAAGACATTTTAAAACCCTGTATTATATTTCTCCTTGAATGCTGTAGTTTTGCAAGCTTTCTGTAGGCACAGGCAAGGTACAGGGCCAGGCACCCCGCAAAACACCTCTCAGGTAACAGCAGATCTTCTCCAGTTATCCCCCTGTGCACTGCACAAGACAAAAGCAACTTATCCTGGAGATGTCAGCTCCTTTTCTGGCTCCAAAGACCATGAAAGGGGGGGCTGCCTCTCCCAGTCTGCTGACCCACTTCATGAACCTGCAGTTAACAGCCTGCCAGTAGCTATCAGCTCTCATATACAGCCCTTTACAGCACTGTGGACAAGTGCATCAGCATCTCAAGACAGCTAAGAATGCAATCTGCCTTTAAAAATGGAAAAAAAAAAAGGCAGCATTTATATAAATTATCTAAAAAGAATATAAACATTTGTAACAATATATAGAAAGATCAGAGAAAATTCAGAAGGTCAACTAGCTCATTTCCCGACCTCACAGCTTACATAAACTCCCACATAGACCACAATGACTTTGTTTTTTACTCCATGGATGATCCTGCTTTAAGGATAAGGCTGGATCAGATGGCATCTTGAAGTCCATTTGAGCCTGAATTCCCCTATGACTTGTAAAATGCTGATACATACTTGATAAGGAATACACTATAATTTCACATTAAAACTAAACCTTGTAAGCCCTTCTTAAAAAAACCAAGGAACTTTTAAAACCTGGACTAAACAAAAACAAATGTCAGTATGTACTTCTTGAGAGTTATTTAATCCAGCAATTTGCTCTTTCTTCTGGAGCACAAACATTCTGACAAATGATACAATCACATGATCATATATTATTCTTTCCTCTGGGCTCTGAAACTCAGCCTGCACCTGGAACAGATGCACAAGGAAGGGGGACAGAAGCATACAAAGAGTGGTTCTGGGTTCACATAACTGCTTTAAATATAAAATGCTTAACACTGAATCCTAGAAAACACATGTACCTGCACATATAGAAAGGTAGTGCTAGAACACATAAAGCCCAGTTTTGATCCACTAAATTAAGAAAGAGGCAGTGCATATGCAAATCTGCTGCAGTCTTGTTGTATTTTTAGCGTAACACTACTCCTTACAGACCACACACTTCTATACTGAAAAACATCTGCTCCAGTATGACCTGTTGGGCACCACTATAGCACTTGCTCCGTGTTAAATAAATGTCTAATATCTTCACACTTCTGTCTCAGACATTCAGACAGTCCAGCTATACCCCAGACAGTTACCAGGAGACATTCCCCTGTTTTTTGTTCTTACCTTCTCTCCACTAGAGTAGAAGAAATAACGCAATCGGACAATGTTACAATGATCCAACTTTCTCATAATCTGGAGCTCTCTGTTCTGAAACAAGAGAAAAGGAAACAGTTAGAAAAACTTTCTGTGGAAAAAGATAAGGTACCATCGTGAACACTCTAACATACAGATACAAAAGCTGACAAACCAAAGAACAACTAAGTTGGAAAGGCAACACCTTTCAGATGTTTAGTAGTATTTATTGCAATTGCTTTATTATTGAGAATATTGCCAACTTTGACTACATTTTCTCTCTACAATAAACATCCACAAATCCAGCACATAATTCAAGAATTACCTATTTACATTATCAAAGGGTCAGTGGTAAAAGGCAAGAAGACATGAACTTTTAATTTTATTTCCTGATCTTATAATAATACAAGGTATCAACCAGAAGGATAAGAAGCCTATCCCCTTTGAATACTGTAAAAATAATGCAAACATTGTGAAAGCAAACAACATTTCCACCTACATGTCCACCCTTCTCTACAGTGCAAGAAAGGTTTGTAACAAAACATCTTTTCCTCTACCATTCTTTTTGCAATACCAACATAAAGCACCTGAAATTGATTAGGTAACTCAATTTCCACTTTTGTTCAACCAGGGTTAAACCAGTTCAGACAGACAGAATAACAGCATTATTTTCCCGTTTTATATCAACCTGAAAAAGCTGTTAAAAGTAAAATCAGTTCATCACATGCATGATAAACCAGGAACTTTACTGCAATATCTGTTGCATAAATGAGGCCTGAACAAATGAAGGATCTTACAGCCTAGCAGGTAAAAACAAATGAGGTTTTGAAATGCAGGTATGAGTAAAAACAAGCAAGTAAAATTAACACAGCTATGTTTGTCACACTTCGTTCCACAGCTGTTGCTACAATACTTTTTTCCTCTAGTCACATTTACACATCACTGTTTTTCCTTTCCCAATTAATACACAATCTGCACCTACAAAAATAGAAGCTATTCCACTTTTTACTTTGGTCATGGGATTGCTAATCATATATCCTAAACTAGCAAGAACTAATACACTAGAGTAATTCACTGTTCCTTACTAGCATCGTTAACTCTGGCCAAGTTCAGGAATATTTGGGAAGAGAACTGTTCAGCCACCACACATTTTCACACCTAAATGCACAAAGCTAACACCCACTTTGTGCAGTGCTGCTGTCAAAACAATGATTTCAGATTCTGTGTTATCAGAGGGTCACATACGGTGTCTGTCACTACAATTAATTATTACGGAACTCCACAAGAACCACTCAGAGCTTCTAATGTGAACGTGGCTACAAACTCTGCTTTTAATTCCTCTAAGCCATGCAGCCTTAAAAAAAAGAGGTGCTACATAAGATGCAGTATCATTAATCCTATCAACCCTGCCACCCGCTGACTGAAAAAATACTTCAGTATTAGCCAGCTCTTTACAAACACGAGTGACATCTCGCACAGTTATCAGCTGGCATTACCCTGCCAGTAGTTCAGGAGAAAGCAAGTCCATCCCTGAGCCTGCCTGGCCTAGGAACAGATTAAAGCCTAAAACCATTTGGTGCATACCAAAACAGGTCTATTCTATACTGCAAGATGAAGAGACAAAATAAGAGAAAGCAAGGAGAGACCCGTGAGTCTTTCATGTAGCTCGTGAAATCTTATGGTGTGAATTTGTGAAAAAGGAATACAGGCTTCACCACATAACCTTGTCAATATGCCCGACATCTCACAGAGTAAAGCATTCTCCTGGTAGGAACAGGAGCTCACATATTCTCCACGTACTCATTCTTTATTAAACCAATTTTTAAAAAGTCAATTTTGGGAGTCATGGCTGGGTTTCCTGTGCTGCACAGCACAATTCAAACTTCAGATCAACAGAATCCCCTCTTCTTGTCTTGTCCAAACCACTGCTGGCCATGGGATATCTCCCTGGACCTTACAACGTGGGGCAGATTTCAATTAGTGAGTCAAAACATGGATGGCTGTAGATTCCACTGGTTACAGAATCACCTATTATGACAGAAAATTAATTTCTCCTGTTGGCTTTTACGGCATTTTACTATAGGACTAAACCTAACACTGCAGGTTCTAGGACTTAAACCAAATTCCACCAGCATTTTATAGCCCATCATATGGCAAGTTATTTCTTCTTCCCTTTCTCCTACTGACTGGGATGGGAATAATACTTTTTATCTCATGGATTTACTGTAAAAAACATGAGTATGCTAAGCATTAATGTGCAAATATTATTTTGGTAATATCTCTACTAGCTTCTTAAAATACCCGTACGTACTCTAAGTCAGGTTATCGCTTCATGTTCTTTAGATAGTGTGTACATGCTGATTGGATACACTGGAAAAAAGAAATCAGCAAAAGTTATTCTAATGCTAGGCTTGAGTTATATTTATACTCTGGTATCTCATCCTAGCACAAGCACAGTTTCTGCCTACTGTGATGCCTTCCACTTTGATCCATCTCCTTCAGCTCTCATCCTGACCATCTGCTGCAGCTGCACAAAGAGTGTTTCAAGAGGTGCTAATATCAGGGGTAAGTCATAAACCAGTTACACAGTAACCTGTATCTTGCATCCTGTGACTAGGCAGAAGGAAATATATCTAAACTGCAATCTTAGCCAAATAGTCACCTCAGCTATCTTAAAACCAAACTGATTTCTAATCACCACTCCCTGGTGAGGTTAAAACTGGAAATACTTGAACAATTGCAAAGCTCAAATTAGATATGGCAGGGGAACAGCTACTGATGTTCGTGTTCGAGAGTTAACTTTTCTCTAGATGAATAGTTCAAGTAGTCTCCCTTTACCATACACTTCCCTGTATACATCTTAAATAAGTAACAACCTTTTCACATTATTACGTGGGCTATTAAAAATACCGTGCAGAATTGCAAGGAGGGGGAAGGGGAAATATCAGATTATAACCAGGGAACCTTCAGTGAAATGAACAGTGACAGATGTCATGCACCAAGTGCAGGAGACAAAATGCATGTCTAAACATAATGCAAACTAAAATAATTTCAAAACATGCTGATGAGAAAGGCTGACAATGCACATTCAAAATACAGGGTAGATGAAAACCTAAGGCTCATGCTTATCCTTAACTCATCATTTTTGTCTTCCAAGAAACATGGATGCAAAGTCAAAGACTCGAAGAGGAGGAAGTTGTTATACTTCTTTGTTCTCCCACCCATTTGACATGAAGGAGAGGGTTCAGTGTTGTAACTGAACGAGTGTACCTGGCCTGGTAAGCACTGCAGAAAGCAATACCCTTCAGCACCAGCCTTGCCACAGGAGAGGACCCAGCAGACATCTGTTCCCAGCAAAACATGCTGCTGTGGCATACGTTCCTTTGAGGAGCCGCAAACCAATGAGACTATGAACGGACTACTCAGCAAACTTTCTGCAGTTCAATTTCTTTATCTAAAATAGATTTCTTTATCCAGAAGGCAAAGGATGCTGATGTAGACTGCTTTATGATCAGTGCATTTAAACCCTTCACTAACTACTGAAACAAATGCCATGTGACAAAACCCTGTTCATCACTTATGAAGACAACTTTGCTAAACCAGACTGCCTCTTATCTGTTCATTATATTGAAGAAACTGGTTGCTCATCAAGGTTGAAGATTTGGTTAAAGATTGCCAAGACATCAGATCTGTAACTTCAAAGCAGAGCCAATAAAGTTCATGCATGAAGATTCATGCCTTCTCTCCGAAGTTACATTCCCAATCTCTCAGAGCTGTGCTAATGCTGCATGTGATACGATACTACCAAAGCAAGGTCATTTCTGCCTGTCTTACCACTGCAATCTGCTATTACAGACTAGGATAACCATCACTCCCTGCCACACACACTCCCTTTCCTCCCCATCCAGGGATTTCTAGAGCTAAACCAGTTTGCACTCAT
Source organism: Dicaeum eximium (assembly GCA_013396995.1). Taxonomy (NCBI): domain Eukaryota; kingdom Metazoa; phylum Chordata; class Aves; order Passeriformes; family Dicaeidae; genus Dicaeum; species Dicaeum eximium. The sequence continues at coordinate 957,304 of VWZP01008072.1, read as the reverse complement.
CACTCCTAGTCCAATTCTTTGCCTTCTCCCTGCCTCACACCCTCCCCATCCCCTTCTCCCTCCCCTTTTTACAGCAAGGAATAAAATGACTGGCTCATCAGAGATGAGGCGTTATGGACCTGCAAGTTCCTGAACTGCAAATGAACTAGCAAACAAAGGTGAAAGGTTTTGTACAGCTCATGTCAACATGACATTGTCAATATACACCCAGTGCAGTGGAGAAATACAACCTGGATCCAGTTCAGAAGAGAATTCCTCAGTTTCCTTAGCTGAAAGGCATGCTGGGTTTTGATTTTTGTTTTTCTTCTGAATCGCCTTTTTAAAGCCTCAGCAAGGTTCTTTGAGGACTATGTTCAGTGAAGATGAAATGGGAGAAATTAGGAATTTATACTTTTGCTTTCTGTCACACCAAGAACATGACCTGGTTGTTTTAAACAGATGAAATTATGTATGTCTTGAACTTTTAGAGAAGATATCTTTTAGATGGAAAGGCAGGATATGCTACCAGTCTAATTCAACAAGTACCTTCAGCATCAGACTTCTTGCTTTAATCAAGTAGGAACAGCAACTAAGGTTAATGCTTATTTTTGCACTTTTTAAAGTAATTGTTATTATTCTTGGTGTAATACCTTCAAATGATGAAGCTCAATACCGTGTGTTCTATCAGATTGATAAAACAGAAAATGGAGCATAACTGCATGAAGTATGCCATTACAGATAGGTGGAAGTAGCACAGGTAGATCTAAATTTCTCAGTATACACACTATTCCTGCTCTTGTGTATGCATGCTTACCATTTCCTCCTTTTCTCTGCTTCCAGCATGATCTTCTCCACTCTACCACATTTCTTATCCTTCATAAAGGTTTTCCCACAACGAAGAGCACAAAGAGAAAGCCATGGGCAAACTGGGGAGGAAACCAGCTTCCAGCAGAAGGCATGAAGGAGTGATGAGCCAGCAGAGCTTGCTTCCTTCCCCCCACCCCCCCCAAGTTCTTCCCATTTCTACAGCCAGGATTACTCATCACATCCACTCACCTTCACCTGCTGCACTGCTGAGCCTGCCCTGACAACAAGCTCAGGCCGAAACCCTGAGAGATTCAAAGCATTTTACATCCAGCAGCAAAAACCTCTTTATTCTGACCCTCTCCTACCACAAGAAAAAGGCTGGACTCGCAGCATAGCACTTGGAGTCCATGCTGGATGTGTTCCTAGCACAGGGAAGCAGGCACATGCTGAGGACTTTCAGTGTGATCCTAGCCAACTACGCTTGATGCCTTGCAGAAACAGCTGCTTGCACAACAACAAGGCCCCCCCTCCGTAAACTAAGCTTTGCAAAACTTACCAAAACAAAAAGACTCAAGTCCACAGAGGATGTAACTGAAATAGCACCTTGCAGGCTACCAAGGGGTAATGGGATCACAAACCCCAGCATATTTAGCACATTTTCACTAATATTGTTACTAAATCTCCAATCCTAGTATGTGTGGTTTGTCCTAAGCTTAGTAGTCAGTCCACAAAATAAAAGCTGTATTGTATCTTTAAAAACTCCTGAAGTTGCCTGACCCATTCCTCCAAAGACAGGTTTCAAACTCAATCAATCACAAAAGTGCTTTTAACACTGTCCTGCTGTCAGCAAAAGTATTACAGAAAACTACTCTCACAGAACTGACTTGAACAGATATATGGTAATTCAGGCATTTTACAGAATAAAGGCCAATTCCTACATCCACCTTGCCCTGATATATCACAAATACATCAGTGCTTGGAGGAAAAAGTAGTGCAAAAGGGGCTTAACTACAGAAGCCTGGTCTGGGAACCTGTCCATGCTGGTCATCAATAGCTACCCACCCATGTTAAGTCCATTTTTTAGGCAAGCAATTTAACACAGATAAATGTCATGAGGGATCACAGTTTTCCTCATTTACGTTTGAGGCACGGATTAGGACAAAGCCCCAGTCTCCCTCTCCTGCCAGTCACGGCATATTTACAGCACCAGCAGATCTAATTTGGGGTCGTCTCCATTTTTAGCACACCTGTTATTCTCAAACTCATGCAATCATGACCTTCAACCCAAAAATAGAGGACAATGCCAACAAACAAATACTATCCATTAAATATCTGCATCTATGACATACCAAGAGCTGTAATGCCACAACACCCATCACCCAGTTCCTGCTGTCCTATCCATGACTGTTAAATACTTGGAGCCCAGCAGGTCAGAAAGCCCATATACCCTGTCCTGCTGCAACCTCTACCAATGTGTAACACATGCACATGCACAGAATCAGTTTTGAGGGTTAGCAATTGTAGAAACACTTCAAATTTATAACCCAAAAAGTCCCAGAAATATAGACCAAATACTAATTTATATATTGCTGTTCTCGGATTCCCTAAGGAAAACAAAAAACAAAGAAACAAAACTAAACAAACAAAAAATTGGTGATAGCCATCAGCCATTTCCAGTTCAAATATAGAATTGCTGCTTTAAATACCCTCACCCTCCACCCCTTCCTTATATCTCTTCCTGCCATCCACAGGGCTCCCAAAGGGAAATCCCAGAGGCTAAGTACCTACACAACATGAGAACAATGAGTGCATGTGCACGGTGCCACGCAAGGGGCATGAGCAGAGGAAGCTGCCGGGGGGTCCAAGATACAAAATGCTTGTGTATGCACTTCCGTGCAACTCGGCGCATTGTGCTTGCATCATGCTCTGTTTTACTCCATAACCAGAAGGAATCAAGGGCTCCAAACCCAGCTACGTGTTGCTACCAAGACCAGCACTGTTTTTCATCCCGTAAAAACCTGATAATGAAGATCCTGAAGCACCAAACGACAGAGGCGCGCAGCACGGCTGCACCGCAAAGTGCTCCTGATACGCTGGCCTGCAAACACCCAGGACGAGTCACGGGCACAAAACGCTTGCGTCAGCTGTATTCTGGCCAAAATTTATTACTGAGCACAGCGACCTTCAGCCTTGGCATGGGTACAGAGCAGGGCAGAAAGTGGCAGCTCTGAACGCGGCAGCAGCAGGCAGGATCTGCCTGAAGAAGCCAGCGGGCAGAGTGTGCTGGCTGGAGCTGGAGCCAGGCCAGGGCAAGCTGAAGGCACAAGTTTCAGGCAAGCATAGGTGAGGCCAGCAGCACACTCCAAACCTGCAAACCCATGATTTATTAACAGCTCGACTGAAATTAAAGAGTGGGCAGGGGCTGCATGAGTCAAAAATATGCTTTAAACTAAAGATCTAGAATAATGAGTGAAACAAGAAGTCATACAGCTGCCACAAAGGTGGGCTAGATTTCATTAGTCCCTCAGAACCAGACAGGTTTGAACCACAACCCTGCAGTAATGAGTGAGTTGACAGTTGTACTGGATGAAAATCTGAGCTACTAACACACACCTTGTTTTCACCCTATTAATTCCTTCTATTCTATTACTGCTCCCAATAAACTTAGGAATTACATCCCTTCTCAAGAAGAGACCACGTGCTCTCCTGTTCCCAACTCCTCCCCTCGGCAGTCAGTAGTGGCAAGTGCCATATTACGTCATCTCCAGGCTGCTCTTTCCAACGCAGAACAGTCCTTAAGCAGACAACTTGATTGTATACAGCTATTACACACAGCTTCCTGTAACTGGAAACAGAAATGGCTTATTTGTGTTCTTAAGAGATAAAACAAACCTTGATCTCTCCCGGGAGAACAATAGAAAAAAAAATCCAACTTTTCTTTCATTTACTTCCTGTATCTCAGCAGTTAATTGAACAGTGGAAGAAAAATTCACGAGCTCTGTGTTGCCTCTTTGAATGGAAGTGGAGTTTAAGAGCCTCTCAGGGACTTAATACCACCTCTACATTTCTCCCAGCTTTGGAAGCTTGAGACTAAACTTGGAAGACAAACTGACTTCCTGCATCACGTCGCTTCTGGACCACAACCTGAAATTCACTAAATAATTTTTAAGTGGTTGTTTTAAATACTGTGACCTGATGAACCGCTCAGTTCTACATTTCTATTCTGTAGTATCTACTGTGCTCTGCCAGCAGCAAGTCCAGATGCAGAAGGAATTGCAGTGTACCCAAGATAAAAGTTACAAAAACAGAACTAAGTCTGAAACTCAGAGATTGTTCAAGTCCATTATAAGATTGAAATAAAGTGCAGTAGAAGAAGAACTGAAAGGGAAAGTATTTTGTAAAAGGCAGCCCTATGCTTTCAGAGATAATAATAGCCATTCTTTTTCAGTGGATCAGAAAAAGGAGAAGCACAGAAGATCTCTGTTAAAACACTCTTAGAGTAAAAATCCTTTTCCTTTCATAGAAATAGCAGTCAGATTTTTCCTCATGTTTTGATTTTTAACTCTTTAACTAAGAAGAAAGTAAGTATAAAAATGCCTTTAACATCAGTCCTCAGGGAGTCTGCAACATCCACAGAACTTTACACCTGCAATCATAACCAGAACAGGTTGCAATTAATCTACTAATCAAATAAGTTCCAATCTCCCACGGGCATAAGACATTTGCTGGGTTGCTAATCACTATGTTATTAAACATTAATGAAATGTTTTATTACTCTTGGCCTTCTCTTCTTACATATGATGTAGCAGATGTTTCATGCAAACAGATTCCAAAGGACTTGCAAAACAAAAATAATTTCTCCTCACCATCAAAAAAAATTTATTTATTTAGGCAGCAGGTAAGTGCTGCTTCCAATGCTTATTTTTCCTTTGTCTCAGACCTATTGCTACATGACATGACAATGACTGATGTTACAAGTTGTGAGGGGCTTTTATTTCAATCCAAATGACTCCCTCAGACCTGAGACAAGGTTCAAATTAGAAGACACAAAAAAGGGAAATGACGGGTAGAGACTGAACAGGGAGTAAAGGGAGAGCGGAAGGCAAGTGGAATTAGCCTGCAGATGATTATTTACCAAGCAGAAATAAATTTTCAAGAGGTACAATTTCTTAATAATGAGCTCCCAGATAACTAAACTTTTAGAAGGTTAAGCATTCCCCACTGAATTCAGAGGGAGGTTGGGCAGCTCCTCCTCTGTGGCTGGGGGAATGGGAGAGGAAATTCGCTCAACTCCAGCAGTGAAGTTAAAATTGGAACTCACACGTCTTACCTTGTGCACATACACAATAAGCTATTCTCCCCAAATCCACGTTTGTCATGAGCAGATAAAATTTATTAGCTACTGCTGTAACTAAGAAAATCACCACATGTGAATACCAGGTCTAAGATAAACCTAAAATAATAATTATCCCACCAAATTTCAGATAAGAGGCCCATATATAAGAGTGTTTCAACACTCCTTCATAGTTTTATACATAAAACCAATTCAAGCTTTCCCAAATACATATCTTCATATTAAAAGGTGACAGCACATTCTTCCCAGAGCCACAGAATATTTTCACCAGTTGACCTTTGCTAGATACAACCAACGTATCATGGACTTGGAAAGGGAAAGCCAGTTATGTCAAAGTACAAATTTACTATAAGCTGTTGAAGAATTAGTGTTCCAAGTTTGATAAAACAGGTTATCAGACTTTGTGCTTGAGGGTTTTTTCCTTAGTCAGCATTAGCGCTTTTCAAACATTGTCCCATTTTTCAAGCAATCATTTCCTTCGGCAAAAGGGTGTCCCAGCGCTAAAATAAAATACTAGGAAATCTTTACATTCACTTCTAGCCTAAGCTGCCCCAAAAGCAAAAGTACAGAGAAAAGCAGGTTTTAGTAACTATTTGCATAACAAGGTGTGGTTTTTAATGACAAATTTAAAAGCATATACACCTTTTAAGACACAGCACTACCATTAGATTCACAACTTAGTCACACTAAAAAGAGAGATCTCCAAAAAAAAGAAAGGTGCAGAAAGAAATTATTTCATATGTCAGGTGAGCACCATGAATTTAAAGTGGCACACTTCTAGCAAATTTCAAAAGGCTACACTACCACCTCATGGGCTTCCAGTTTCAGAGTTTCCCAAGCACCAGGTCCAGCTGGACCAAAGCAGGACAGGGGCAACCTACTTACCATGAAGCCGAGTCCTTCTTCCCCCAGTACGTGCAAAAATCACAGAATCACAGAAGGGTTTGGGTCAGCAGGGACCTTTGAGATCATCTAAGGTCCAACCTCTCTGCCATGGGCAGGGACATCTCCCACTAGACCAAGTTGCTCAGAGCCCATCCAACCTAGCCTTGGACATTCCCAGGAATGAGGCATCCAGCTTCTCTGGGTAGCCTGTTCAAGTACCTAACCACTTGCACAATGAAGAATGTCTTTCTAACACCCAATCTAAGCCTAACTTCTTTCAGTTCAAATACATTCTCCCTTGTCCTGTCACTACATGCCCTTGTAAAAAGTTCCTTCAGGTGCTGGTAAGCTGGTCTGGGATCTCCCTGGAGCCTTCTCTAGGCTGAACAGCCCCAACTCTCTCAGCCTGTTTTCATAGGAGAGCTGCTCCAGGTAGCTTTGTGAGCATCCTGACTTCCATTTTGCTTCCAGAATAAAATGAGAACTTGCACATAACCCGGTAGCACATAAACAGAAGAGAACTGCTGAAAACAAGAGACTGAGGGAGCAACGAAGACTTGGTCAGACCAATCATCTTGGCACCGCATCATCCAAAAGTTTGTCAGCAGCCATCACCAGATGCTTCCAAGGAAGTCCCTAGTCATCTGGGACTCTAAAACCTGAAGACATGAACATTTAACTTCTCTTTAGTGAACCTGGTTTCCAAAAATGCAATTGTAGAAAATAAGAGGCTCAATGCAAGTCAATCACAAATTACGTCAGAAGTTGTTTCCTACACCACCTACCACCTTTTCAATGGACTATGCATTCTTTTGTATTTAACACGTAGTGCTAGAGAGGATTCTCATAAGCTAATTCATTAAAACATCCACTGTTAATAATAACGCAGGTGGCAAAACCTTCACTGACCTTGCCAAATATTTCCCGCTACAAGATCGTATTTTCATTGTTTAAGAAGATCTCCCACTACACACATCACGCAGAACAGACATGCCGTGGAGATGACCGGGAATTGAGTAACAATCCTGCCTCTCTACTCAGCTTCTCTAAGGCCACACCTGGAGTGCTGTGTCCTGTTCTGGGCTCCTCAGTCCAAGAGAGTCATGGAGCTCTGGAATGGGTTTAGCAGACGGCAACAAAAATGATGAAGGTACTGGAGCATCTCACTTATGAGGAATGGCTGAGGAGTCTGGGCCAGCTCAGCCTCAAGAAGAGACCACTAAGAGGTGACCTCATCAGTGTCTCTACGTACCCCAAGGGAGGGTGCCAAGAGGATGGAGCAAGGCTTTTCTTGGTGGTGCCAAACCATGAGACAGGAGACAATGAATACAAACTGATGCATAGGAAGTTCCACCTGAATATGAAGGAAGAACTTCTTTACTGGGCCATTAACCATGCACTGGAACAGATTGCCCAGAGAGGTTGTGGAGTCTCCCTTACTGGAGATACTTAAGAATCATTTGGAAGTAATCCTATGCCATGTGGTCAGGGATGACACTGCTGGAGCAGGGATGGTGGAACAGATGACCCACTGTGGTCCCTTACAACCTTGCCCATTTTGTGATTCTGTGAATTAATTTCCTTGCCCCACACCTAACCAGTAAAAAATATCTTTTTCACATTTTGTTGAAATCAACCTCTCTACAAAGCGTGCTGAGACCCTTTTGCATTTAAAATCCCAACAGTATGAAATAACGAAGAATATTGTCTGCTGAGGATGTGATACTGCCTGCCTTGCTTATGTAAGCAAGACAGTATTGCTCCCTACACATTCTGCACGCAAGGTTAGGTTAAAACAAGAGTCACTGTATCTTGTGCTCACTGTATACTTACATGCAGGAAAATTCAAATAAATTTTAAAGGTGAATCAGTTAAAACTTTCTACAGTTGAATTCAGAAAGGTCTCAGACACATGTGTTTCTCTTGGAAAGTTCATTATCTACTCAAGAATTCAGCTACAGCATTATCACCCACAAGCAGACCCGTGCAGACAAGCCAGTAGGACAGCATGCCACAGCTCAGTGCTCCACCAGGAAGGGACTTTCTACTACCACCTGCACACAGTGTTATGCTTCTGGACTGCGTGCAGGCTGTTCCCACCAGCAAAGAGGATTCTTTCCAAGAGATATTCATCAGTCTAAATCCAAACAAGAGTCCTTGCACTGTTTATCCTTCCTTCTAATTGATGGCCTTCATGCTGCCACAGAAATTGTTCAATGAATATACTGACTCTGTTATGCCTCCAACACTCCAGGCAACCCTCAACATGCCCTAGTTTTTCCTATGTCTCATACTACTTTCTTGTCCTACTAGATCTGTTAGCCCTGCATGAAAGCAGATAACCTTTATGCCTGTTATGCAGTTACAGAAACAGAGTCACTGCCTACCAGGAAATGCAGCATACTATCTGCAAACCATGTCCTTTCTTGCCCTTATGTTGACTTAATTAAAAAAGAAAAAAAAGGAAGATAGCACCAAGTTCTTGAGTGTTTGCTGCGGCTGTTCAAATGCTGACTCCAATCAACCTGTTGTGGTTTCCTGCACACTGGGAAAGAACATTTCCATTTCATAAGTTCTCATACTGCTGTTTTTGCAGATATCTAAATGACAAGTAGATAGGGTTAAAAAAATCCAGTATAATCAAGGAAGCTGCAGGGCTCACAGACAGGCAATTCTAGTACAGGTTACTGTGACACACTGCCAGAAGAATCTAACCTAGAAAGAACATAGAACTACTTTTTTAAAAACTACAGAGCTTCTAATACCACTGCCTCAACTAAGGCTGTTACCACCTTCTAATTTTATAACTCAGAATTGCTCACTATTTATAAAATATGTTCACCAGGGCACTACACAGCAAGAAGGTATTATCCTCATTTTTAGGAGTTCTTCAGAAATCTGTGCTCACCTTAGTTGTCCTGCTCTACATCCTGCCAGACTTCATCTGAAATGTGATTACAAAGTTGCTCAGCATCAGAAAACAAAGCCAGTCCATCCACATAAGATACTGAACTGAATCTCCCTGATGTTCTCTAGCCCATGCACTACATTTTGGAGTAGCAAACTGCTGTGCCCTCATTTCCACACCTGCACACTTACTATTAATTCCCATGGTAGTCAGCAACACATCTTTTAAAAGGTTCCTCTATTATTTAAGAGCAAACCTGTATTTTCCACTGAAGGGCCCACAGGCAATGTCAACATCCACTGTGAGGTTTTACTCTAAAAATGATAAAATAAAAGAAAGGAAAAAAACCCTCTTCTGTCCACTTGCAGAAAGAGCAGTGCAACTGGTGCACAGCTCAGCAAGTAGTATTCACGTCTCACCACAACACCCAGGTAAGTTGCAATGTCCCACTTCAGGGACTAAGCAATCTGCAACAAATTATTTAATTTTTCACCAATGAATGTGCTTACACTGCTAAACTCATTTGGTATAAATGAGATGCCTCTGTTCAAGCCCAAAAAACTTGGTACAGCCTTCATGACTCAATGTGCCTGCTGAGATTAAAGGAAGATGAATGCAAAAGGGCCTGCAAACAGTCTGATAAGCAGATCCTTGGACAAATCTTTGAATGAAGAAAAAGAAGAGGATGAATCTTTAAAAGATAGCAAGTTATAGATTCTGTCTTCATCACTTGATAAAGTTTAGGAGGGAAAACAAGGAGCTTTTTGTGACAGGGTGATTTCTGAAATTGAAAAAAACCCCCTGAAATTAGATCCAGCTGTTATTTTCCACATGCATTGTTATGCTTCAGTGATTCAGACTGGATGTTTGTATTTTGACTAGTTAGCTCAGGACCTAAGCAGTCTAATCACCATGGCTGGGGCTTTCAAAGGAACAGCACAAATGAAGATGTGAAATGAGCACCTTTGTTGGGCCTCTAACAATTAGACCTGGCTTCAAATCTTAGAAGAACTAGAGAATATAGATGTCTGTAGTCTGCTTATTTGCATCATGACACATATAAGAGCCTCCATTACTCATCTCAGTTCACTGTACTAAGCACTAAACAAACAAAAACCCACCCTGAAGAAAGCAGACTGCCTTCTCCTTAGTTAAAAGTCTGTAACATTTATTTAAAAATATGATAAACATCACACCTCACATTTCACCTTAAAGAAGAGTGAGTCCCTTCTTTGCTCCTGGCCAAAAAAAAACATTACAAATGCTCAACTACCACTTCCTTGACATCACTCATTATGTTTTAAAAGAAGTATCAACACCGTGCCTAAGCATCAAGGACTAGTAAGTAATTAGAATGTTCCTTAATAGAATTAAGTTTCTCATTATCCTTCCAGAAATATTTCTTATTTTGGGTTATTACATGATACAAATCTTACAAAACCACTCAAATGAAAATCAGATTAATTCATTGACAAGGTGGTGATCAGTACAAGGTTGGATCCTGTGGTAGATCATACAGGAGAGTCTAGGTCATACAACAAAAACTTAGTCAACATTACCCTTCAAATTTAATCTTTCAATGTTCCAAATGGGCCATATTTCACTGCATAATGCAGACAGAAAATGTGATGTGGAAAAAAAAGTGAAACAAAAAGCCCAAACAAGCTTTCTTCAAAAACATGCAAAGTGAAGTAGTAGAAAAGTAATTCTTTGTATTGTGTAGACTGGAAATAATTCTGTTGGTCACAAACATCTCACCTTCTCAGTCATCAGAGACCAGGAAGTATACAAGTCACAGGAAAAAATGGCAGTATTACTAATTTTAGAGTATGCCCAAGTCTGAACTGTCTCTGTACTTTAGACGCTTGACAAAATATTTAAAAGAGCTTCCTTTTATTATTTTCTGATGTCTTGGTACTACTTTTCCAAGAAACAATGGGCAGTGCAAATATTGCCTTTAGTAGCAAAGAGAACAATTATCCATTACATGGCTCTCCAAGTTTCGAACACTTCCCAGAAGGAGCATGCCATTTGGTTATAAAAAATCAGGTCTACTCAAGAAAACAAGTGGAAAACAAAAATTATTCCCATTTTTCACATTTACTTAAACCTTCCTAATTTTGTTTGCTGACTTTGAGTTAATCCTCTTCAAGGAAGAGACACAAATAAAAAAACCTCAATTACAGCTCAATTAAAAAGTTTTAAATAAAGCCAAAAAGGGTTGAACTACAGCACAGTGCTGGAGGGTAGGGCACAGCTGTCTTGGTGACAAAAAAGAGAAGATCTGTCCCTCTTCTTTGCTTCAGGAAGCCTCCTCTGAGCAGCAGGTGGATCTCTTCTGTCCCTTCTATGACTAGCATTTTATAGGTTATCCCTTCTTTCCCCTCAAGCCTAATAGCTGCCACAGCAGGATATCTGAATAACAAATACTGAGTTCAAAAAGGACACAGAGTTTGCCACTGCCTGATTTAGCAGCCATCCATTTTAAAGACAAAAACTCCCAGTGTTCCCTGGCAAAAACTGAAGACAAATTAACTAATGATATATTCCAATCATGCTCCAAAACTGAAATGTTACACCAAAGATAATTTAACCAAGTAAGAATTTAGTAAGCAAGTGAGAGCCACAGGTAGGTAATGTTGCTAGATGTAAAGGCTGTTTATGCTAAATCTTCCATAGCAAGGCAATCTCATGCTGTGGGACTTCCAAAAGAGAATACATAATGGTACAACCAAGAGCCTTGAAGTATCTGCACACACCAAACATCCAAGCAGTCTCAAAAGCACCATTTTTATCCCATCAAGCTAATCTTCTATTTATACTCTACACAATACTCTTTTCCCTGACTAGGAGACAGGTGTGGAAGCTTCCTCCTGGGACACCATCTCCACCCAACACCTGCATTGATGCCCAAGCTCTCTACAGCAGCAGCATTACCATGCTCTCAAGAGCATTATACAAGCCTGCTCTCAGCCTGATCATCTCAGCTTCTACTCCACGATGAAAAAAGATAAAACTAGCTTAGAATTTATATACAGCCTCATACACAGTCGACCACTAAATCCCTGAGCTTCAGAAAGACTTCAAGAATTTTACTGTGACTTTTTAATTGACAAAGTTCAGGCTCCATTCACAAAACAAAGACTGTCCTTGATTCTCCACTTGCAGTGGTTGCACACTGAGAAAGTCTACTCCATTGCCACACTAAGACTGTCAGCCATTAAGTATTTTGGTTTTAGATAAGAATGAGAAAACCCAAATCTGCTCCACCAGCCTCAGAAATGCAAAGATACAGTCTCCTTAGTAGTGGTCCTGAAAAGCTACCAAAGATCTCTCCGTAAAACACTACAAAATGAAGAACATTAAAATCAAATTTTACCTTTGTTACACAGACCCACAAATCCATGCCATAATCAAGGCTCCCTCTAATTAGCAGGTGTGACCCAGACGTAAAACTGATTTATAAATATAAAATAGAGGTTATCCCTACTGCATGCAGGGTTACTGTTTTTCTACGCCAGTTCTTCTCAGGCATTTAGAGGCGGCAATGTTAAAAAGTCAAAGGAAAGGAAATTATCTTTCAAAATGGAACTTAATTTGACCACAATCAGGAATTCTGCAATGTCCAAGTACACTCTTACAGCTATAATATGCTGTCAGTATGTGGCTGAGTTACAGCTATTCATGTGCTTTAAACTATGCATTTCCATACCTTGATGGGTTTGGAATTCTTTTAAACTGCACTCTCCACTCTGAATGTCATTATTTCAGAATAGCATTCATTTAACCTGTCTCTCAAAACAGTCTCTAGCTAATTTAGAAATGTATATATACAGAATATGTATTTCATAGACTATATATAAATATATGTATTTTATGAAAACCAGACATATGAATTCATTGGCTTTAGAAGACCTGAGAGACAGCAGGAAATAAACCAAAGCATTATTGGAGCAGCTGCATGAGTTATCTGGACTAGTGGGGGAAAAGACTTTTCATAAATGTAATATGTCTTCTGATTCTTTTTGCTGGTCAGTAAAATCATAGAGGAAAGACAGGTTTAATTTTAGTCTTAAGTTATACACTAGAAGTGAGCAAGAGAGAAAACTGACATAACTGGTATCTTGTTTTCAAGTCCCATCTTGGTCCTAGTCTAGAGAGTACCACAGAAAAACTCATGGAAATAGGAAAGCTCAAAATCCAAAATAAATGCACCACTTAAACTGAAATCGGTGGCATGGATCTATAAAAGGCCTCATGCAAATATCAACAGAGCAGGAGCAGAAAAGTCCTCAAGAGCTCTTTCGACTCCTCCCTTTTCAAAGAACACATTCCTAGGGCCTGTTTCCCTACTAACATGTAGGTTGTCACATGGCAACACGTGGAAACACATTTCTAAACACGCACAAAGCCACGTCTGCAGATGAAGAGCTTTTCCTCCTCTTTCTTAGTCCAGCTGCTGCTGGATGACACTGCATTCCGTGGACATTAACTATCAGTCAAACTCCCCAGCTAAAAAGAAGAAAACTGAAATCAGTGCTAATAGTACGAGCTCCATGTCATCTTGTGCCAAACTGAAGACCTATTTTGCACTAACAGCTATTATGCATCCAATTCACTTGTCAGATTTGAAAACAGCTGCAGGAGCAGCCATAACTACAAACAATTTTATTATACAGACTTTAAAATAATATGGAGTTAGAAATGTAATTCTTAAGAGTTCTTAGATCTTCTAGGCCACTGAAGTATGTCCAGGGAGGTTACAGCTGATACAATGAACAGTACACTGCTTTCTTCAAAGACTGTCAAAAGCAAGGGTGAACAGATTTTTTATCCATTAGGAATGTTTGAGAAAATTGGAAAATTGAATGAAATACATGGTTGTGAGCAAGAATTCAGATCTCTACCCAGCCTTTTTTGTTGCTGCAAACAGACAGGCACTGCAACTGCAATTACAGCCAAATGACAGAACTGGCTCCAATAAGCTTCCAGGAGACAGCCAGATCAAGTACTGCTGTAAGGAAAGCTATTATCTTGGTAAATGTCTGTGATAATCTGGATAAACTAAGTTGGACCAAGAGCTACAAATCTGGCCTCTATACACGAGTTAAAGCATAGATCAGAAAAAACCTCTCTGAAAGTAAACATAGCCCTCCAGCTATTCACAAGATGGAAAAACAACCTGAACACATGCCCAGGCATCTCCCATTCTGGAAATCTTCTCTGATAGCCTCAATCTTAAAGAGGGACTGTATCCCCTTAGACAAGGACAGCTAAGAGTAAAAGGACAGTTTTGATCAGGCTCAATTATCTTTCTACTGCTGGTCTAACAAATGTTCGCAATATTTGCTGAAGTCACTGAAAAATATTTTCAGCCTTCCATCCCCACTTGTGAAACAAACACAAAACATCTCATTAGTCAGAAGACAGATCTATTGTTCTGGGTGCTCTTTCTAGCTATTTATCAATAAAATTAAGGCATCCTTTAGAGAGTAACACCTCAATGATAGCCTTATGAACTTAATATCACTTAATAGTGATTAACTATCACTTAATAGTGATTCACTATTCCTCAGATCTTCAAAGTAGCTATGATGTGCAAGTCCTCAAAGACTTAAAAGAAAGGTGCTTAAATGTTACTAATTCTCATCACAGTGTTTTTCCTTTGTGACTTTTTATCCCACGGGTGCTTCCAACTCAACTGAGATACAGTAAATAAAGGCATTCTTCTAAGAGAAGGCCTTAGAGATTAATGTTTGAATATTCAATGATCCTTAGATGGAGATAAGAGAGAAAGCAGCTAGCTCACACACAAATTAAATTAAAAAAGGAAGTTCAATCCTTAGTTCAGAGGAAACCTGTGCAGATAACGAGAGGTCACAGTGAAAGATAATCACGAATACATCAGAGCAAATCCAACCTCTACACTGTATTCAAAACTTTAAACACTGACTTAAGATGAAGATAGCATTCATTCTGAACCTCTGTGATAACTTTCAATTCCCTTCTAGAAAGGAGTGAAGTAGGAGGGAAAAGGAGGATCCGGAGTGACCTTAAAGAGTGCTCTCTATAACTACCAGAAAGGCGTTTGTAGTAAAGTGGGGGGTGGTCTCTGCTCCCAGGCAATCAGCAAGCAGGAGGAGAGGACACAGTCTCAAGCTGAACCAGGGGAGGTTTAGGCTGGACATCAGGAGAGATTTCTTCACAGAATAGTTACTGAACTTTGGAATTCACTTCCCCACCCAGGGAAGCGGTGGAGTCACCATCCCTGGAGGTGTTCAGGAAAGCGCTGGATATGGCACCTAGCGCCATGGTCTAGCTGACAAGGTGGTGATCAGTACAAGGCTGGACTCAGTCTTGGAGGTCTTTTCTGTGACTTCAATATCCACCTGTGTGCTTGAAAGAAAAGGTCCACAACTCAGGTACATACAAAGGAAGTCAAGGCTTCTGTGAGAAATCCAGCAGTAACAATGGCTTCTCTTCAACTGTACCTTTAACATTCTCATGACAAAGCTATGATACATAGAAATAGGAGTCTGGAAGATGGATCTGCTAAAACATTAAAAAGCAGGATGATGCACACATCCTGTCTGAACGTGGCAAAGGGAAACCAAACCTGCACAGAAGAGACAATGACACCTCTTTCCCTTAAAGCTTTACAACTGGGTTCCCCAACACATATCAAGAGGATGGGTGTCAAACTCCTGTCAGCTTGTCAGTATACAGACATGACTATCCATAGCCCAAGCTTACAGACTGCAAAGCAAAACCTGTTTTAACTCTTCTTTCAGTCAGGTTACCTGAGTGACTTGAGTACATCCTTCCTCAAAACAGCTCAGATACACCAGAAGTGGCCTTAACAGACTGAAGCCCCCTGAAATGAAACTTTTTTTTTCCAGTATAATGCTACTATCTGTTGTATCCTTATTGGCCATGGATAACCAAGAGCTAAGAAACAAGGTGGGGAAGTCAGCAAAAGTGGAACTACTCAGCCCAATCTGAAGTCATATTCTCACAGTGGTCTGTTAACCACTGAGATTCTGAGAGCAAAAGAGGCAATTCATTAAATCAACAGGCTCACTTTTTCACATGTGTATTTACAGAATTATACCTTCAACCATGAGCAGAGACACAAAACCTATTAAGAATAAAACTGGGTCAGCTCAAGATTTCTGAATGCTTTAAACAGAAAAGTCTCCTGAAAAGTTAACAGAATTTAAAAACCTAAACACCCAGTCATTTTTCAATGGAAATTCTTCCTTGTGGTTTCACATTTTTCATGGGAGCTGCTATGATTAAAGTTGCTGTAAATAAGGTAACACAAACAGCGGATATGGGCTACTTTGAAAAGGATCTTTTCATACTTAGCAGCTTGATATATTTCAGGCAGGAACTGAAGGAAAGCTGTTGCTTTCAGAAGCATTTCAAGCAGCTCACAGAAGTACACACACCAGCAGAGAAAGAAAGAAACCAGAACTTCAACACAGACTTATTTTTCCATCCTGCTGCTTTATTGGGTTTTAAGGCCCAAATTAATACTAAGAGTTTATGTATTAAAAAAAAAACAAACAAAACCAAAAACAAAGCAAACCAACAAACCAAAACAAAAAAAAAACCAAGAAACATGCAAATACCCATAACACCTATTCCTTCTGTAACTAAAAATAGCAAATAGCACTGCCAGCTATTCAGTGGCCTCAGCTTTAGCAATGCAGTGCTTCACATTTATGGACCACCAGGGTCCTAGTTTGACGTCCTCTCACACTCCAGAAGATCTGCCTATTTAAATAATTCAGGCAACTAAGCCAAGGGCACACACGGTTGGATGGCTAAACCAAGGCAGTCCCTGAATGATTTGACAGACTGCATGGCGTGAATGGTTCCCATTACAGAATTTGGCTTTCTCTTGCTGCACACTTTATGTCTGTGTGAACCATTAACAAGAAATGTGATGCCCAATCTAGACTGTTTGAAAAGGTGCAGGAGGAGTACAAACTCTCTTCATCATTTAGATTTCAACAGCCCAGTGCTAAAAGCAGAAACATCAAGTACTGCAATTCAGATACAAGAAATTTAACTACTTATCCTCAGTCAGCTGTGAAATATTTCTAGCAATTCACACATCTCATTAGGATTCATTTCATTAGGATTTCTTAAAAACCTTAATGGAATGACAGAAATAACAAAAAATAACTATTTATGCTAACATGACTCTTTGCTTATTATTGGGTTTTGCACTAATAGACAGCAACATGACAGATTCTTAATCTGAAGGATATTCCAATGAAAATGCTAACAAAAGCAGTGCAAGATTTTTTGTGCTACCAGTATTTTCTTTTCAAGCATCACAATTAGGCTGTGTCACTTGAGGGCCTACACATGGATGAAAATAATTGAAAATACTATGAATCTTTTAACTGCACCTATTGATGCTTTGCATAAGAACCTATTTTTATGCATTTGTGGGATAGAAGCAGAAACAGAGTATAGATCTGTGAATGCCAGGTCATTGGCCTTTGGAAATTTTGACATTTGAAAGCACTTTGGCCCCAAAGTTTATGAAGAATTTCCTTACACTATTTTTCCAAGAGAAACATCCCTCTCACCCCTGTTAAACTTTTAACTGAAAAAAAAAATCCAAAACCCACCACCCCAAAAATATAACCTTCCATAAGAGTTGGTGAATTAAATTAAACAAATTAAATTGCTTCACAGATTAATGATAAATGGTACACAGTTTGTGAACTACTCATTCAAGTATCAGGTAATTACCCAAAATTACATTATTTAATTCCTCACACTTAGTATGGAGAACTAGTTTACTGAAGGCAGAACTGCAAACCAAAATTAAGCATAAATCTCTAGGAGGTATTTTATTTATTCCCTTCAGTGACTTACCTCTTATTCCAACCAATACTACTGCTGCACATTATGCTGAACTCCAGACACACACATTCTAAAATCCAGAACAGTTCAGAAACTCTGTTTAAAACACGGTCATGCAGAACTGCAATGTCAAACTGAAGAACCACTGAACTGCAATGAGGGAGTAGCAAGAAGAAGGAGCATTGCAAACTATAGGACTCAACTCTTCAGCCCTGATTTAACACTCAACTTCTTTCTGGTCCAGACCAATGCTGAGAGGCTGACTTGTCATAGTAATGGAAAAGGAAAAAAGAAAAAAAGGCAACCCCCCCCTTTGGTAATTCCAGCTTTCAAGCTAGCTTGAAACCTGGACAAAAGCATCTCAGCTTCCTGACAGAGATCTAAAATTGGCAGCTGAGGCTCATATTCCAGACCCACACAATAATGGCCCTCCACATCCACAAAATGCAGCAAGAGCCTAGAGCTTACACTCTCTTGGGACTTCCTGAAGCTTCTCAATCATGCCCTTTCAATTTCAAGACTATCTGCTGGCTCTTATCAAAGCATTTTTGTGAAGAAATCATAACTAAGGAATTATACTGCATGTACCAAGATAAATACATCACGATGGACAAACACAGGGATAAGCAGGAACCAGCCAGACGCATACAGCTGAAAATTTTATTCATTATTCAAATTTCAGGAAGCAACTTACATCACTTTCCTCTTGCTGCTTGTCCACCACTGGGATCAGTGCAGACTGGTATTTCTAAAGTGCCCCCTCCTCTCTCCCCTCAGAAAGTGCTAATAAATCAAACAAGGTAACACCACCTTTGGTTGCCTGCAGTAAGGTTGGCTTTTTCCCCTCAATCACTGCTGAAGTGGGAGTTTGCATTAATGAGAGGGGATGGCAGATTTCTTAGGGAACTCCATGGACCAGGCCTTGGATCTGGACTCGGGCAGCCAAGTAGGGATGGCAACAGCCCAGCTCAGCTGCACCCACAGCTCAGCTCTCTGAACACAAGAGCTGGTCTGCTCCTACACTGCACTCAAACCATTCAGCCAAGAGACTTTCCAAGTTCCCTCTTTAGCTAGGAAATTATGTGGTCCAGCATTTGCTACCTAGATCAGGCATTCCCAAAGAGTAGCACACTCTGAAGTAATTGTATGCCATTCTTAATATAATATATATCTGTCTAGCTTCCAAATCGGTCCACAGGCAGAGGCTGCCATCCAGCCTGCAAGAATTTACACCTCCTGCCAACAGAACATACACTTCTAGATCAGAATGTGAAAAAATGGGAGGACTAAACTGACAAATGATGGGAAAAACTAAGGAGCTTACACTAAAGGTAGATGATGCTGTGTAGCTGGGATAAAAGTTTGGGATAAGACTATGAAAAAATGCATAACTTTTGCCTTACTGCAGATGTAACCCATACAAATTATGAAGTTTAAAAAAGTATTTTTAAATTAATGCTATCTATCTGCAGATCTATACATGGATTTAAGCATTAATTACACTTGGTGTAGGGATACTAAAGCCTCCAGGTGTTGGATGTTCTCAGCTTGTATTATCAAATCTAGACAACTAATTCAGAGTGCAAACTGGAAACACCCTACTTAGCTTTTCAGTTTAGCTGTTTGGCTTTAACAAAAGGCTAATATTCAAGAGACATAATTTTTTAATCACTTAAAGAAACACTCCAAAGTAAAAAGATATATAGTCAGACAACAAAATGTCACTGAACCAACTACCAAAACAAAAAGCAATCAAAGACCAACATTTCGCCCTAGATGCCCCAGACAGATTCATTAAAAAAAAAAAAAAGGTAAGATGTCACAAAATATTAATATCTGATGGTCAGGAATTAAAATGCTTGGCCAAGTTTTCATTTTGACACACTGCAAAACCCCAGAGTTACAAGACTAAAGAAATCAAAGATTCTTGTCAAAAGCACTAGCTGACATCTACTAAGCATGACAGGGTATAGGAAATATCCTGACACTCCCCCTTAAACCTATGCAATGGGAAGAGACCAAAAAGCTCCTTTTAAGTACTAGGTTTAGAATTTGTTTTTCCTTTTCTGTTTTACCTCTTCTTTATTCTTTCTAAAATAAGGCACTCTTGCATCATAATACTTGCTTCCCAAGTACTAATTACCTTCAACCCATAATACAGTCCAGAAATAACTCAGAAGTAAGAACTATGTAAGAACTTTATATGCTTTCCTCAATTAGAAGTGAACAGTTCTGCATTACGTTAGCTTAAATGGATCTTTCCCATTTTCCATCTAATGCATCTACGATATGCTGACACCTGTGGTGATGATAGCATAAAATTTGAAGACTCGAGGAGAAGACATATACTAGTTCCTTCAAAACACTTCAAAACAATGTTTTTGCTAACAAAAAAAGGACACAAATTACAAATATTACCAGTGAAACTAGCTGTGCATGAGGTCTTGCTGTGAAAAAAAGAAATGTTTAAACCAGTACCTCTGCTATCATGTACTGCTTGCACAAGTTGATCTGCAGGCCACCTGACTCTAAGGGAAAGCAGTCGAGTACATTAGGTACCAAACTGGGGATTAACAGAAGTGTTGAGGTGGCTTATGCTTCTTAACTTTCATTTGGTTTAAAAATCACTAGATAAAAGGATTTCTTTTTGGAAGGCTACTAGTTTACAATAAAGGATCACTAGTCTATTAAAACCACCAGGATAGAACACATTTATAAATCAGGTAACAAGAAAAATAAGTGATCTTTGGCCCAAACTGCCCTGGCCTCAGTATTTGTTACCTTCTTGCTTGGCCTTCATGATTCCTGATTTACCCAAATATAGCCTTCAACTTTATAGGAGCAGCAACTAAAAACAAAGCCCAAAGGCTTCTGTTCCTTCCAGCAGTTTAAGTCCTAATGATTGGACAAGAGTTTATGCTAGAAAAAGCAACCTTAAGACAAGCTTTTCCCTTGTTTTCACAGCTTACAGTCTGAGAAATGTGGCTGGCAACCAGGAAACAGCACATCAAATCAGGATTTTTAGCTTCCTGATTTGCAGTAATACAAATAATCACAGTGACTCACTGATTTTCAAGTTAAACCACTGCTTTATCATAATCCATCTGTTTAATCTTTAGTCTTGAAAATTTTCATGAGTATTTACGTGCTCCAATGAAAATAAATTAAGTAAATCAAAAACACTGCCATCAAAGACATGGAAAAGGAGAAAACATTCATGAAAATACTATGAAGTTATGCATAGGCTCACCTTAAATCTTTTATCCTGCAGGACTTTCTTAATAGCCACAAGCTCTCCTGAATCACAGAGTTTGGCTTGATACACAACACCAAAAGATCCATTTCCAATCACCTTGGTGTCTGTGTAGCTGACTTCTTGTGGTCGGTCTGGACCTTGTCCAGGAGTTGCCACTACTGTAGTCACCTTGCTGCCATCTTTGTCTCCTGCAAAGCAAGAGATACACAAATAATCAAAATACATACATAAACAAGATGACCAACAAGACTAAAACAGAGGAGGATAAGACAAACATTTAGATCAGCATATGTACTTCAGTATTATAGACAAAAATAAAAAACCTCTGACAAAACGCAGAGAAAACACTGAGCATGTTTTTTACCAATATACATTAAGTTGTGACAATTATTCATTTAGATTATTGCTAACAAAAATTTGCTCCCCAGAAGCTAACAATCGAGCAGTAAAATGTAATGAACAAAGAAGCCAAGTACTTATCCCTACATCTGGTTATCAGGTAAGTGATATTAAACACAGTGTTGTTTGCATTACCAAAATGAAGCATTTTCCCATATTTTTCCTATAACTGAAGAAACCAAACTGCCAGTATGAGCTCAGATCAGCACTCTGATCCTTACAGGCAAATAAAACCAGGAGCACTTAAAGTTTGTTACAAATCTACCCACATGTAAAGCTTCAGCTTACAGCACTAGAAGCACAACCTTTGTCAAACCTGGCTGTGTGCCCCTGAAGCAAAACCTAGGCTGCATCAGATGGCACAGTCCTGTTCCTCCCTTCTTCCATGTCCGGACTTCCTTTGCAAAGAAGGGAGGCACCTGCTGGGGCAGGGGAAGAAGGGGGAGAAGGATAATGGCAGCACCTAGCTGGTATCTCAACATGAACTCAACACAGCCAGGGACAGTGCCCAGGATGCAAGATCACAGTGGAAGCTGCACAGGTGAACGTGCTTTGGCACAGATGCAGCAGCTGTGGGTTTCACAGGCACTTTCCCACCCAAAGACCCAAGCCACCATCCCCTACTCTTAGCCCCACTGTCACTACTAACAGGGCTTCGCCCTGTTCAAAGTCTGATTTTGTTCATAATAGGAGCAAAGCTTTAGGCATTTTACAAGCACACCCTGGGCATTTCTTGCCATTCCATTGCAATTAAGAGCCCTTCAGGCTTGGGTTACAGACCCAAATAGGGCTGAAAGAAAAACCAGAACCTGCTGTTCCACAGCAGTCACCACAATTCGACAGAAACTGTTCTCAAGAAATGCTCATCACATCTGCTTATTAACAAACCTTCTCTCCATGACTTTCTCCAGGAATTCTCTTCACTTCTCAGGCATTTAGAAAAATCCTTCCAATAGATAGCTTGATCAATAGTTTTAGTGCAGTTTAGGCAAAATGTTCCTTGTTCTGCTCCAAAAGGGCATGGAAAAAAAATGGCACAGCTCATCCCTGCTCTCTTTCCCCCCACTGCCTGCCTCAAACATGAGAGCTGTTGCAAAGTTATTAGGATGGAGAAGTTATTTCTCTTTGGGGAACCTCTCCCCTCACTGCTAAAAACTACTCAGGTACAGCACCTAAAAGCAGACTCTGCAAAGGAAGCTTATCTCAGCTCTACCCAGCATGCTGGTGACTTCTTGTGTCCGACTTACAACACACTTGTTTGTACAGCCCAGCACAATGTTTGCAGGTTGTGCAATGCTGCAACCTCATGATCAGCTTGTGTACCAAACTCTCCTCTGCGCAGCTGCTGCCTGTCCAATCCTCATCCACTTTCCACTTACACACCTGATTGCTCTTATCAAAGCCTAATATTCTGCATTTGGCCTGACTGAACCGCATCCAAGGCTACTGAACTCTCTTGCCAGCTTGTCACATCCTTCAAGCACAGTCACTATTTGGAGATCCATTTCCTGATGCTACATGAAATTTACCTAAGAAATTGGTGAAAGCTGCTGAATCCTATGAGACTGTCTAAAAGCCCTCCAAAAAACCCCATGAAATATCTCATCCTATTTTTTTCTTGAACCTCCTGTTATGCTCAAACAAAATAATCAAATCATGTTGTATGCCTTTCATGGGATTTCCCGCAGTCCATTGTTTTCCTAGATTTCTCATGAGAAAATGAGTTTGAAAACTTCAGACTCAAGATTGCCACATCTACTACTACTTCTTCTGCACCTACAAGATTCAGAAGAAAAGCAGATGGCTTGACATGATTTCCTCCTGAAAAAATCCACATTAACTACTATTCATCTCCTATGTTGCCTTTTAGGTTCTTACAAATTGTTTCCTTTTATGATTACCACTACTCCATGAAACAATTTAACAAATCAACCATAAATAAAGCACATTGGTGCTAAGGGTGCCAATTCTTGCCAAGCAATACAGAGTAGGTATAGCCCTTCCCCATAATAGTCACGAGAAGTTGAGACGCAGATTTGTGGATTTGGAGAGAAAATCGGGCAGGGGGTAGAAAGGAACACTTGACAGATTAATGTCTTCTTACAGGGAGAGAGAGAAGCATAAATAGAAGCCTACTAGCTGCATGGAAAATTCATTCTCCTCTTTGATAACTGTAAGAAATAAAAGGAAGGAAGCCACAAATACAAAGAAATGCCTTTCTTTTTTGTAAACAAGTTGGAAGTGTAACTCTCATAGCAGCAATACATTTTATTTGCCCAACTATTCTGTGATTAGCATTCTAACTCATCAAATATACAAATAAGTACATCTGCTTTACTACAGCAATCCTCATTAAATAAAAGGTTATCCCATACCTGCTCAATTTTGAGAGGCATTTTTTTTGGTTTTGGCAGAGTTCACAACACCAGAGTATTGAGATTAATGTAATTAATTGTTAATGAGTTTTGTTCTCCATTTTTCCAAAAATCAAGACTAATGAACTCAGAGATAAAAATATTTGTCCCTGGCAACACTGGTTGAGATCTGAAGTACTTGGTATCAAGAGATCTGCTCTAAGGGCTTTCTTCAGAGCTGCAGCTCTCTCAGGGACCTCCCTGTCCACAAAAGCAAACCCTGAATTTCAGGCCACTTCAAGTGTTTCATCCCAATGTGCAGCCCACAAGCTGCAGCCACCCAGCTAACTTTTCCAGAGCTCAAATGAAAAACCAGTCAGCTTTAGACATTTTCCTGTAAGTCCACAGGAAAACACCTCCTAACTGAACTTGCTGAAATCATCAGTGCTTAGCAGTGTATGCACTGACATTTTAAACACTACATAAGAATTATTTTGTTTCTTTACCAGAATCCACAGAGCATTAAGCCTCATAGAGCTTTCTCCCTGCTTCCTGCTTTCAGAAAACAACAGTTTTTGCAAACCATCCACAAAACGTACCATAAGGACTCCAATCTTTAAAAAGTTATGCCTGTTACAGTTTCAGTTATATTCTACTTCAGTACTGCTGAACCTGAGGGACTATAGGGATAAAAATCACCTTGCTCCCTTGACAGCTTTGATCTCCAAGAATAAAACATCTCACTGCTGCTCAAAGTATACAAATAATGTGTTTGTATCACAGCAGCATCCAGAGACCCAAGCCTGTTTTACCACTCCCTGTACTACACAGATGTAGGTACTGCTCACAAGATCATACACAGTTCAGAATGGTTATCCCAGTTTTAACTGTCTGGACAGCAAGCGCTGACTTGCCAGCCAAACAGCACATAAAGGAGTTCACTAAACAGCTCTCAGAAATGCTGGTTTAGTCTCAGCACGATGGAAAATAGCAGAGGAAACAGCCCTGCCCAGCAATCTTCAGTACCTCCAAACAGATTCCTAACACCAAACACCAAGAAGCATTATACCACAGCAAGTCTTAAAGAGAAGCCTAGACAGCTCTCATCTCATTCCCTTCAACCCTTATTTTGTTTAGGACTGTCACACTTGGTGACCCCAGTGGACAGGCAGGCACTGCCAAACACTGAATACCCTCGACACCTTTGACTGCAAGGTCTACAACAGAGCTACGACATGAAACAGAAAAACTAAAGAAGGAAGAAAGGAGTAAATAGCAAAATACTCAACAGCTCTTACAGTACAGCTCACATGAAAAGCATCACTAGCACATGTCCAGAAGCTGCTGCTTTCTAGGGCCGACAGCAATATGACCTTGCTTTACTGTAACCAAAAAGCAAATTCATGTGACTGTATAATCATCACCTATGCCAACACCTTTATAACATCCAGGGCAGAAGCAAAAGGAAAAAGAAATAGTTATCATGTTATAATACACTTGTAACTTGCACTTGGTATGTTTCATGGAAACCCTTAAAGCATTTCCTCACACAGTACTGACGTTTAACATCCATGATGTGGTATTTGGGTTTGGGTTTTTTTTGATGAAGTGCTTTTTTCACAATTCTGTCGTGAAACTGAAAAAAAACCCCAGACATTTCAATTTCCAAGTGCTCTGATTGATCTAGTTGACTTTCTACCTTTAGCACATGATGACCATATGGGACAAATCACAAGAATTAGGTAAAATGAGTGAAAGCACTGTTGAAAGCAGAGAATCAGTTTGTGGGAAGAAATGAACATACTCCACTTAGAAGACCACAGACCATCAGTGCAAGCTACAACCCTATTTTTGCATCTTAAAAAAAAATCCCTGGTGGCAGATGTTTTTGTTTTTACCCAGGTGAGAACAGGGATCCTGCTATTGGGCAAGCATTTTGTCACATATACACCCCACCAGCTGCAGATTCCTACTCCTAAGCTCAAAGGTGACCATCTATAAGTGTACTGCATGTACACTTTTGGCCTGTGCCAAAGGAGATGTCATTCAATAAAATTCACTTCAGCCCTCAGGGACCATGAAAGACATCCTTTGCTATTGATCACCCACACACACCTTCTACTGAATGGGTCTGGAGGAAGTCCAAAGTTATGTCTGCCCTACATCCCTTTAGCTGTTTAGTGTCTGACTGAGCAGTAAAACCACACTTTGATGCACACACAGAGATCTAAGAGTCCTTTTTTCCCTCTCAACTATGTATGTGTGCCGTCCTCCTCCTTTTCCATGTGTTTTACCATTGAAGTGAAGAAACAATGCATTAGTACAATGATTACAGCAGCTTTACTTCTACTTCAAATGCAACCTTGTTCCTTTGCACAGTCTACAAACTCCACCTTTTCCTCTCTTTTGACTTTACCTATTTCCTCTTGCTTCCCTCCTCCAGCTGCCCCATTCCTCCTCACCGGCATGCTCACGGGCTTTTCCATTAGATATCACTTAGGTTGTTTTTAAGCCCTAAAAGAAAACTTTACAGACCTACAACGCACTCTGTACAATGTCTGAGGTCATGTAACTGTGTTCACCTAAATATCTTCTGATTTGTTTCAAATCTCAGTGTCACCTCCCACTAAAATACAGGTCAATATTAAGTCACTTGACTACTTCTCCCTTTCTTAAGGCTTTGCTGCACTGCTTCATCCTAATTTGCTCAATGCTCATTACAGTCAAGGAGACACTTCCACAGAAATCTGACATGGCTGGATCCAGCCCCTGCCAATGGGATTAGGTTACAACCAGCAGCTGACACAACTACCTAGAAAGAAATGAACAAGCAGAGGTGGATGGAAGTTTATCAGAACTGCAGTGGCTCTTCTCAGTCACAGAGAGCTGGACGGTCAAAATATGTAACTACTTTGTGGAACAGATGTTTTAAGAGAAAACTCTTCTTGAACTATCTGCTAGAATCTGGTGCTCATCATCAGATAAGGCTATGGAATAAAACCCTTGACTCCTTAGATAATTGTTCATGGCATGTGAAGGAAGAAGGTGGTCAGCAGCTGCGCTGGAAGTTTTTAATGTGGCCAATGAGGAAACTTGCTTGAGGAAACACACTGTCAGCAGCAGAAATCACTACTAATTTTCTTTTTATAATTGATTTTTCCTACTACATTTTTTAAAAAGTTAGCTTCATGAAGAGCTAATTATTATGAGTCAGTAGAGGGGAGAAAGTATTAAAATGGTATTTATGAACTGTTTTACTGGACAACTTACTTTCTCCATCAGTGAACTGCATGAATGTTACCTAGTGGGAGACAAGATAAAAATCCTAGAACCATACAGAATCATGGAATGGCTTGGGTTTGAAGGGACCTTAAAGCTCAACTAGTTCCAACCCCCACAAGCATCAGCAGAGAACCTCCACTTGACCAGGCTATTCTAAGTCCCATCCAGCCTGGCCCAGACCACTTTCTGGGACAGGGCATCCACAGCTTCTCTGGACAACCTGTTCCAATGTCTCACCACACTCACAGTAAAGAATTTCTATGTATAATCTCAGGTTTTCAGTTTGAATCCATTCACCCTTGCCCTATCCCTATATGCCCTCGTAAAAAGCCCCTTTCCAGCTTTCTTGAAATGAACATTCACGGACCAAATCAGAAAAACTCAGGGAATCAAAGAAAGAAGTCTTACAAAACACAGTGCCATTTGGTTTTTCAATTTACTCCAAACAAAAGGAGTCCTTGGAATTCCAAAAATAGTTCAGGTCAAACATTGAACAAAACCTGTAAGTGTGCCAACCATCACCCAGATAAGGCAGATGCATTCACTGAATATATATACACACACACACTTGTTTTAGCACAGAAAATGTCACTTGACTTCCTGACTGTAACTGAATACTGCAATAAAAGAGTGGCCATTAGATGTTACTTAAGATCAGAAGAATCTCATGATTTGTACCCAAGGATTTTGGAAGAGCTAACTAAGAAGTCTGAGAAGTGATTTTTGAAAGAAATCAGAACATTCAGAGAACTTCAAAGATGGATGGGACGATTTGCACAATCCTGTTATTTTGACAACAATTTTGGCTTAAGTACCGTACTAGTTATTTTAATAATGAATAAAGAAGCAGTAAGATACTTCATAGAGACTCAATTGTTGGATTCCATATTGTTAGGGACTACAGGTTCATTTAGGAAAAAAAAATATAAAAACATTGACACACAAGCACTGTGACTTTTGTAGGGTTTCTAACTTGCCATCACGTCCCAAATTAATGAAGAAACACATAGATACAAAGGAAAATTATTATTAATCAAATTATAATACACTAACCAATAAGTGCAACAAAATATAATAGGCGGTGCCACCAGCACTAGTTTTTGCTCTCACACTTACTGCTTTTATCAACAACCTGAAAGAAAAGCCATGAAGTACGAAGACACAATATTTAGAGTTATGCACAGGGTAGAGATCAGTGAAAAAGCAGCTGACCTTCCTTAGTAACCCAGGAGCAAATTAGGCAGAGAGATCCAGAACCCCAGATCATAGGCCATGCAACCAAGTCAAATAAAGTCATCCAAAGAGTGGAGTCATTGACTTTGACTTACAAGACATCCCAGCACAGACAGAAGCACACACTGCTATTGAGACCTGAAGTAATCCTTGGATGTATAAGCAGAAGTACATCAGACAGACAAAAAAAAAATTCTCTGCTATTTCACACTCATTGAACAGCTAGTGGAATAGCATGTTCAATCCTGATAGCTGAAATTCAGCAGTGATGATTCAAAACACTAGAGATTCAGAAAGAGGCCTCAGACATCATAAGGTCAGCAAAAATACATTACTTTGAGTGAGACTTGAGAGCGCAAACAATTTAAGTCAAAGAGAAAGTTGGAGGATTATCTCTAAAAGGAAGAAGGAACAGACATTTCAGAGAGAGCTCTGATCTGCAGGTGGAGGATGTACTGGAAATAATGACTAGAAACAGAAATTCAAGAGTTTGGAACAGAACTGTAGGTGGACAAAATTCAGAAAAAAATCATTTCCTTATTAAAAGCTCTGAAAGATAGGGATATTTTTTCAACACAGATTTTTATTTTAGACTGGAATCTTTTCTTAAACAAAAAATATTGCTGAATTGCAACTGCTAGGCTTGAAATAAGAAAGCAAGCACAGGACGAATGTGATGTTTCTTAGGGTCTTAAGGAGCCACAAAAGCTCAGTACCCACAGAAATAATTTCTTTCAATTCAGCACTAATGCAATGGTGTCATAACTCAATATCAAATATGCTGCTTTCCACAACAGTCAAAATCCAGAATCTGATTAAATTTAAACAAAAACACAATGAAGTGATAAATAACGAAAATGTGAAGAGTGACAGGTCATTCTTTGGCTTTATTGCAAATGATCAAATGATAGACACTGTTAATTATGTGTCAATTCACTTCAGCTCAATTCCAAGACAAATAATTAGGACAAATTTCATCAACAACTGCCAAGTCAAAGATCACCAAGGGAAAAAGCTTCTAAAACACCCTGAAATCTAAGTTGCCATCCCCTCTAGCTGGACACACAGGAAGGAAGCAAAAGGAAAATGTTCATTCCACTTGTACCAAATAACAATGCTTTTTACATGTCTATCATTTGAAAAATAAATTTTTTCCAAAAAAATTTACTTTGCAGAAGGCCAAACCTGTGACTTCAAAAAACGGTACGTTTACATTTTGCTTAATGGTTTCTAAAATGGCAAATTCCAAGTACTAAGTGTTAAGTTTATGCAGGAAAGAACTGAAAAATGGAGCAAAAAGTAAAGAGAATACCAGTGACTGACTTCTGTCTAGTGAAACTATCCTGTCACTACAAAATTAAACATAAACAGTTTAGAAAGGTGATATAACTTGATTATAAGAAGGAAACTGTGTAGCGCAACTGACCTATTTTTGAGGTCACAGTGTCACTAAAAACAGAAAAAGAAACAAAATCTATTGCCAGCAGACTGTGACAAGTAATGGCATGCCTCATATGCCTATACTTGATGTAATAAACACATACAATTACATCAAGATGCAGGGACATATACCCCCTATTATTTATCTGTTGAAAAAACCTTAAAATTTAGTAGAAGGAACAGCATCTGGATTTACTGCATCCCAGTTCAGACATTAAAAATGCCATTTGGGCTTTAAGTCTTTCTTTAGAGGTAATCATAGACTTTTGGAGAGGGCATTCAATTCACTCCCTTTGAAAGTTTAATGCTAAAGATTGCAAACAAACATTTCAAGAATAAGCAGGGCAGCGAGCAGGTCTCAGAACATTCACATGATAAGCTTGTTAAAATGTCCACTGAAAGGTCACATGAAGTTCTAAGGCGTTGACTTTCTACAGGTTTTTTATCTTTACCACAGAAGTCAAAGTGAGCACAGCACAGTATTGGCCACACAGTTGTGCTTCTCTACTCCAGCATAAACTTGACTCTGAACAGTTCAAAAAGCAAAACAAAAATCACAAGAGGAAAAAGGATGGGAAGAGCCCTGTTGATCTAGCCCAGATGCCTATCACATTGGCCATCAGATGACCTCCCTGGATCCAGCTGTGGCAGATGGGATTCCAACAATCAGCTGCAACATCAGCCACCATGGAATCCCAACAAGTTAACACCCACTGATTTATAAACCAAACAGCTGAATCCAGAAGGGATATTTACTCGCAGTGCCTAAAAAAAAAACCTTCATTTTGCTGTAAGCCGTCCCTCCTACCACTGTGTAAAGTGGTGCCCACACCTTTCTGAGGCACATTTAAGGTCTGTGTTAACCATCTCATTAACACAGAGCTTGCTTCAAGTACTCTTTCTGTTATGGCAAACATAGACCAAACCCATAAATCTCTAAAGAAGAGAGCAGCAGTTAACAGGTGGGGAAAAAATCCTGCACAATTACCTTAGGGAGGACCATAAAAAGAATTTTTTTTTTCCTGTGACTAAATAAAATATCCACAAGAATGCTTACACTTATATTTCTGCTTTGGAAAAAAACACAGAAATATACAATTAAGGTAATCTAAACACTGGCTGCCAGTGGGGTTTCATAAGCAGTCTCATGCTTGTTAACAAGCTATTTTTAGTAGGCTCTCTTTCTGTTCTCCTCTCTCTCCACCCACATGCAGAAGAACCCACCCCACAAAAGCTATTTGGCTATATAAATCAACTTTAAATTTAGATAAGGTGATTCCACAGATTAGGAAGCAAGTACCAAAGTGATCATAATAGATTTTGTTTTTATAATCTTAGATCAGATCATTTCAGCCCCAAAAAACTTACAGGTTAAATGCAGCAAAAGAGACAAGGACAGAGATAGGGAATGAACAGAAACAGTATGACATCATTTTAGCGTAAGACTGTGGCCTCAACAGTATTCTCCTTTGCTTTTTAGCTCTTAATTGCTAGCTGACTTAATTGCTAGCTGAGAAATTCAGCCTATACAGTACTAGGATTTCCTATTTGAAGTTTCCTTTAGTTATTCTTTCCACTTACATCATCAGGGAACATGATTTAGCAAATATTTGCCAAAGACAGCTATAGCAGTTCAGCTGACACGGAGTAACTCATAAACGCCTGTAACTGAGCCCTGACACGCAGAACCCCGAGTTACAAACAGATCGTGTTTATCCACTTGTTAGTGCCATTCAACAGCTGACCCTGAACGAGTCTATCGCTGCCTTCTAGCAGGGCTGATGAGTGAATCCATTGTTAGTCACCTACTGACACGCCTACTTTAAGACCACTGTCAGAGACTCTAGAACTCCCACCCCTCAAAGAATATCAAATAATAAACAGCTCATCTGGGGAATTCCCAGGTGGTCTACAATCTTCCCATCAAAATATCGGATATGACCTGCAAACCTCTCACTAAAGTAGTTTATTGCAAACTGCTAAGTAGGGAGGCTGTCTACCTGCTGCAGACCTCCTTAACTGCATTTGTTTGAGTTTTTGAATCCAGTTAAAAGTACACGTCACCGAGACAAGCACATCTCTGACCCCTGAGAACAGATATGACTACTCTATTTCCCTTTTCATTCTCCCTTTGCATCCACCAAGAGGCTTCAAATGCGTAAGACCGTACCATTAAGCAAAACCCTCAGAAAGCCACCTGCAGTAGTTGCAAGTTGGCAAGACCCTCTGTACCACACACTTGCACAAATTAAGAACATCTTAATACATCTTAGAGGGAGTCTCTATTCTCCTACTGGAGGTTTAAATAAAATGTCTTTCAATTGTGTTAATTACAGCAGTGCTCAAGTATCAAGTGTGACTAGGACCCCACTGTGCTAGGCACAGCACCAGGAATAAGAGAGCTCCTGCCCCCGCTGGGAGGGAGGGACCAAAAAGCAAATAGGCTAAAGAAAGAAGAAAATAAAGCAAAGGTAAGGAACAGCAAAAACACAGGTGAAAAAAATCCAAAACATCCCAACCCCCACAAAATGCTAACATCGAAAAGTGTGGAGAAGCAGAAGCAAGAGCAGAGAATCCAGGAGAGAATTTGGAGCACGACTGTAAGCGTATTAACACTGAACTGAGAGAACTCACAAGTGAGTTCTCCAGGGGTGTGAAACACTTGCTGTCACCACTTCTGCAGCCAGCCCAGGCCAGCAGAGCCTCTGGGTAGTTCTCTGTGGCCTCTGCAAGCCTTGCCAGACCGTGGAGAAAGAAGCAGGGCACAAAACAAGCAGTTCCGCATCTGCTGGAGTCTCCTTGGCAGGTTCCTTCTGCCAAGGGTGCATCCTCAAACCTTGAAATTTTTTTCTAAAAAATGACAAGCGATTTCTGTATTTATGGGTATCATAAGTGGAATTGGAAACCAGGTGCAATGAACAGCAACACCCGCTTAACCTGCAAAGTTTTCCTTGCAGGGCAAAGGACGAAGAGCCTTTGATTCTAACACATTTTTCTGCTCTCTGGAATATCAGAGGGCTCCCCTTTGCAATTTCTCCTTTCTGTCAAGTACTCCATAATTATGTCATCCAATTAGGACTTGAAATGTTTTCTTACTCTTCAGCTTCACTGAACGCACAAAAATACAGCACGTACTTGTCATGCTATTCTCTCTATGACCAAGAAACAGCATCTTGGACCCAGAGTCCAGCCCAGACAGTGAAAGAGACAGATCAAAATCACAGTGAAAAACAGATTGCCTGGAATCTGAAACAGCAACCAAATCCCCAAGAGAAAGACAGATGAAGCTAATTATGAAAATGCATTTGGTGACTATGTTTTAAGACTGGAGGAGGAGTAAGAGAACTGCCAGCTGTTCAGAACCAACATCCACTTTGGACAGCAAGTACAGTGAATAAAAAAAGTCAAAAATTAGTAGTAGCCAATCTGAATCCCTAAGATGACCGTGAGCTGAGGTTCAACACCATTCTAAGACTGAAAGAGGCATTGCAACTGGTTCTCCAGAGAGCAAAATTAAGTTGTGCTACACTGTTCAATTCACACTGCAAGAGCACAGACCGCCTTTAAGAGACTCCACAGCCTACACATCCATCTCGAATCATTGCTTTAGATTGTGCCACAGAACAGCACAGGAATGGAACAAGTCCATTTAGGTTAAAGATGGTTTTGAATTCAAGGAGAACATTACCTCAATTGACATTAAGAAACTGTAGGCATGCCATTAGTGCAATGCAGATATTCTCCATGGCAGGAGTAACTATCTTGGTGAAGAAGCTATTATTACAGATGAGGCAGCATTTTAGAAGCCAGATGCATAAGCTATTCACCACTGGCAAGTCCTACTTTTGAAATGTATTTATTTTTTAAAGTAATAAAAACAGTAGAGCAAGAAGAGCAAGACAACTAAGTGTTGGACATCTCTAAAGCTATTTAAGGTAACAAGAGAAACTACAGCTCATTTTCACATTATACGTAATCCGATCAAAGTGGGGGCTACTGCCAAAAAAAGATAGTCTTACTTCCCACTTTCATGTTCCTGCAAATCTGCCATAGCAAATCTGGCAATCTTGTAGCCTGAGGATGAGTCAGTTTACCCTACTGATCTGACAAACTAATCCAGCTCCAAAATAAAGTAAGCCTCAAACCAGCAAGCTGAACTGACTCATCTTGAGGACAGGCAGTTGCTAGAGGAAAGGAAGAACTGGGAACAAGCCTGTTCCCAGGAAAGCCACGCTAAGTGTAACACAAACCTACACCCAATGGCACGGCCAGGCTGCCTCCCGAGGGGCACTCCTGGCCCTCCCGTCCCTCCCCGTGCCCTGACTCCGCACTGCCCTCCCAGCAGGTATCAAGTGACTGCTCTCTGAAGGTGACCGGCATCCCAACTGCTTCCGGAGGAACAGACTTGCCTGCCCAAAGCAGTGGGAGCACCAGGGCTGGCAGAGGAAGGCGATGGAAGCAGCCTGAGCAAGTCCTTGCCATGACAGCCTGTGCCAAGGGCAGGCTCAATCAGCCAAGCTGTGGGCTTGGGTGAACCAAAGTGGAAGCACCTGGGCACCACATCCTCTGCCTTCTCAAAGCAAAACACAAGTTCATGCTGTCAAACAACTGAAAAATATTTCTACTACGGTTATAAAATGCTCAACAACCAAGTTCTATTACACCAGCACAGATTTTTATTCTGGAGAGTAACTTTATTGCCTTAAAATGCATGTTTTAGATAACAGAAAGTATAATTTTCTCCTATGGCTTCTTAAACCTACTAAGAAGTTTATTTTTCCTCTTTCAGAAACAATACACCTACCTCAATATGAATTTTTCCCCAGTGAAAGGACAATAATACAATTCAAACTACAGAAGAGGTCTCCAAATATTTTACTGCAATATAAAGACTTTAGTAAAATAAAATCCTACAAAATGGGAGTAAGTTTCCTCCAGAAAGAAAAACATGAACAAAAGTAATACTTCTCTTAAGAATGGGCCCAGGTATCTGGGGATTTAATTCCCTTCTGCCAGCATATGAGCAGAGAGAGGCTTTCAGGGAAAAATATACATACAGCTGAAATTTTCAAACTGTTACTGTAATTGTTTGTTAAGGAAGACTGCTGAGGCTTGAAGTCCTAAAATAGAGACAAATATCTGGAAACAGGGAGAAGAGAGCACCACTTTTTAAAGCAAGAAATCCTCTCAATTATGCCAGTAAGAGGAAAAATATGTAACAAAATCAGACCTTTCCCTAATTCTGTCGCTTTCCATACAGGACAAAGTCAGTATCCCTCTTGAAGATATCACAAAGGAGAAAATAAGTTATACTAAGTAAAAGATAAGCCTAAAAACACAAGAACAATTTTTAAGGCAACAAACATTCATGTTATATATCTATATCTATCTATCCATATGCATAATCTGCAAAAGTTGTATACCTATCCAGAAGGGGCAGTTTTTCAATGGCTGCTGTCCCAAATCTATGTAGGTTTTGAAGGCACCTAGGCTTTTTTTTTTTTTTTTTGCCAGCAATGCAGCAAGTTTTCTTAATTACAGGCATGATTGTCTTGGAAGGAAAACAGACTCAGGTCTCAACATTGCTAGCTTTTCCTTCTCTTCTTACAGATGCCCTCATCCCAGGAATCTCAGGCAAGATAAACCAGGTATTATGAAGCCAGGACTGAGTACATGCAAAAGATTTCCATTTCTAGAAGGAAACAATGGAGCCTAATATTTCTCTACTGCTCTTACAGCTGGAGAATAATGGCAATGCTTTATCTTGGTCCAGGTATGGAGGCTACTTTCAACACAATAACAGACATCCACCTCAGAGGAGTGCAAACACAAAGGAACAATCTAATGTTCTTGCAGACAAAGGTTTCATTACCTGCCTCAGAAGACAGTAACCAACAAAGCACTTTGAAGAACACAATTCCTTTATTATAAGGGCTCATATTAAAAAAAAAAAAAAAGATGCTCAAATATTATATTGGTCAAGATAAAGAAAGCACTTAACAGAGAAAGCATGGCTTCATCTACTCCATTTTCCCTTGTCTTACAGTAGCAAATAGTATTTAACAAAGAGTATAAAACAGGACAAAATTGCAGGGATACTCTCCCAGCACATTCTCCCAGACCTCAGCTACAGGTGGCTTGGGAACTTCCTAAGCCAGAGGCAGTATCTCTGGATTTTTCTTCCTGAGTTTGAAAACCCAGCCCAGGATCTGAAGACAATACACACAGTAAGCCAACCAACCGTTTCTACACAGGCATAAGGAGAAAGGACATCTCTAAAGCCTATCAGTGTCAAGACTACCCAGTAGAAAGCTGAAACTTTATCTCAACATCTACAGTAGCAAGCAGTGACAATTCTGTTCAAAGACCAGGACAGCTCAGCCATGTGCCAGCTAAGGCATATTACCTGGCATCCAGGCACTTTTTATTACCTTGCTCATAAATTCATCTTTCATCTTACAATTGGACAGAAACAATATAATCTAAACCGGTGTCTTTAAATAGACTAAAAAAAAGTAAAATTAAGAACACTTCGCATGAACTTGGGAATAGGAGAGGGTCACAACAACATAAAATAAAGATCAAGTAGCAGTGAATAAGAGTTGAGAAGAAAGTAATTCTTGAAAATGAGCATATAGAATATGCTTGAATGCCTGCATTTTGGCTGAGACAGGAAGTCTTGAATAGAAATTATTTTCCACAGTAGCAGCCACTCAACCACAAACCCACAATGAAATTTCATTAAGACATTACAGCCTAGCACTGTAGGAGAGATAATGAATGCATAAATCAAACTTATCGGAGAAGGATTTTGGCAAAGGCAAGATGAGACACATCATCTTAAAAAGCTATGTCAAAACTCAACAAAAAGCAGAAAAAATTGCTCGTGTTTCAGCTTAGATAAAGTTATGACAAAGTACACTCCTTTTTTCTTCTAGTAGAAACATTCTTTTGAATAAATGTGGTTTTGTAACAATCAAATCAGTAATTGTCCTTTATCTGCCAAGAAACGAACCTGGGATTCTGTTTTTCTTTACACCTGCATAAAAGAAAACATCTAATATTTCACTTTGGATCCTTGATAAAATCAAACAGCCCTACAATTCAGTGTGCAATTAGAAGAGCCAGCTCTTTAACCAGTATCTACCTTGAAGCACATAATTGAGTTGGTACACAATTTTGTAATTAGTGTTAATGTTTGAAAAATACTTATTTTCTCTGTAAGATGACCTGAAAATAAAATCTACTTTTTAATCCAAATACTGCTCCTTCCAGTTTGTCACACCCAAAGATTCTGACAGCTAACACAGCAGATACAAACTACTGGATGTAATGCCTGCTGCCTGCATCACAAACAAAGCAACAAACAAAAACCTTCAGATATTTATATGTAACGCTCTTGATCAGAGGTGGTTAATGTGTGGATTCATCAAAAGCAGAAGGGTGGGAAATATTGAAACCCAAATTCACCTCATTTCCAACACCAAAGATTATGGCAATATTGACATTCCTCAAAGACGGGGTTTTTAGTTTAACAGTTGATTGCCTCTATCCCAATGCCAGATCTTCATCTACCTTTACTCTTAGCTCATTTGCCAAGGCAGCAGAATTATTCCTCAGAAAACTGGGATCAGATGAATAAATGGACATGAGGTATCATACTTGTATAGGATGAATAAAAATTTGCTTCCTCCACAATTCCAAGTACTTCAGAAGGTCTCTTCATCACTAAAGAATCTAGACACAAAATTAGGCCTCAAGAGCAGAGTCAGGGCATTCTATTACAGAATTAGAAATTGTATCCAGAGGAGAAAATGCCCTTGGTCATTACAAAACCTGTGGCCTTTAAGGCTTGGAAGCACAATGTGGCTTATGCACCAAGAAAGCTCTAACAAATTAACTATACAGCCATTTCTTAAAACCAAGAATTTCTTTATTTCCTTGATATATTAAAACAAAAAGATCTATAGCTAAGATAGGAACACATTCCCCAAACACAGGCTTTGAAAACTGTGAACAAAACCGTAAAGTATCTTGGGTCGTCTTGCTCATGTAAGAAACATCACTAGGTTAAAAAAAAAATCAGCTACCAAAACAAAAGGATAGCATTCACACATTTCCACACAATTAGAAAAACATCCTGAGAATACCACTGCAGTGGTTTTCAACATAGCAGATTAGATACACACTGGTTTTTAATAGTTCCAAATTACTCCTTTAAATTTCACAATCCATCGTCCTACCATTTACCCCATCAGATACAGAAGTCCCCACAGAATCCACACAGGACAGATCAATGCAACATTGTCTACAAAACACATTCCGTTTAATCTGTCCATGAACAACACAACACAGACAATCCATCTTTCAAAAAATCACTTTGAATTGGTCCAATTATGAGAAACAAAACATTTAACAAGATTTTCCCTTATAACAAAAATTAGTGAATATACCGATACTTGTAAGCTCTGAGCTCCAGGGTTTCAAGCCATCATTCCCATCTCCAAAATGATGGTTGAACTTTGGCACTAGAACATCCCTTGCAAGTAGGTAATCACATGCTGGTACAATGTATTGCAGTTTTGCATGTGTGGTCTTTCATATTCTATTATTTTGGCTTCAGCACAACGAGAGCAATCTGAATGCAACATAAAGGTTAATTCCAGCAGAAAGGCAATTTGCTGTCTTCCATATTTCCTATCAGGATTCAATAATGACTCGCTGTCACCAACACAAGTCTTTCTAGATCAAAGCAATGCTACAGGAGTTCAATATTCAATTACCAGACCCTATGGCCACAAGTCAACATTTACTGCATATTACATATTTGGACTTAAACAATGACACTGTACCAGAAAAGGGTAGCAGTGAACTTCATGAAAATAACATTACAATCATCACAGCAGCCACAAGTGCAAAGCAATTTTTTATGAAGAACAGGATTAGAACTCCTAACTTGATGGGTTTTACATATGAACTTACTGGTTTATATTTTAGTTGCACGCTGCTTTTGTCTGGTAGCTAAAAAACAGATTAGAAAGTCTCCCACACACTGTGGCAGCTCTCCCCTCTACCATAATTCATCACACACTAAACCATGCTGATGAAAATGCTCGTGTGGCTATGCTATAAATACCAATGAAGAAAAGGAAAGCAACCTATGTTTTTTAATTAAAAAGATAGATTTGCAAGTCTGGATCATCTCACTAGTTGGTTTCACAGCACAGCTGTGAAAAAAAGAAAAACTAGCATGGGGAATTGAACAGGTCAGGGTCAGGCAGCCCTCCACACTAGGAAAACTAATGTAAATCTGTACAAAAAAAAAAAAAAAGAAAAAGGCAGCAAGAGGTAAGGGGTTTGTTAGTCTCAACACAGGTAATTCTTGTCGCTATCAGAAAAGACCTGTAACACAAGTGCTAGGAATGGCTCAGCAACTGTCTCTCTTTTTTTTTTTTACCAGAATTAATAATGTACTAGAACTGTAAGTCACATACATATTCACATGAAGCCATCTGCCCAGTTTGGGTCTAATCTGCACTGTAACACAGTGTAGTTAAAAATCTGCAGGACTGCTCTAATTATAACTGAGTTTTCACTTAATGTTATCCAAACCTCTGCTTTTGGGCACTCTAAGTCAGGAGAGGGAACTTCTCATTACTTGCAAGTTTTTCTCAAGTTCTTCAACAACTGGCTCTCAAAAAAAATTCTCCAGTGGGAGTCTCTAGGGATACAGACAAGTGAATGCAAGATTGCCAATATTAAGAGCATAGCAAACAACTTGCTGAAACCAGTTGAATATATCTCTGGCTAAGAGAAATCCAACTAGCACTCCAAGCAAAAAGGTAAAAGAAACCCAAGGAAAACACATACTTGGACTTTCAAAAAGTTCAGACTACTCCTTTAACAGTCTATGGCAAAAAGTCAAGGCTGTAGAGGAAAGATCCAATTATAGGCAAAAAACTGGCTAAAGGCTAGGAAGCAATGGTGAAACTTAATAGTCAACTTTCCACTACAGAGAAGAGTCAATAGTGGAGCTGACCTGGCAGCACTGCTAGGGATCATTCTATTCAACATCTTCACTGACCTAGATAGATGTGCACAGTGAAATCCTCCAAGTCTGCAGATAAAGCTAAGCTTTTCCAGGTCAGCCAGCTGCAATGGCAGGAACTCTGGAAGGCTCTCACTAAACTGAGTAAGTAAAGTGTAGTAGATGAGCTTCAATGCAGAATTCAAACAGATCCATGAAAATAAA
The DNA here is from genome assembly GCA_013396995.1 of Dicaeum eximium. Lineage (NCBI taxonomy): Eukaryota > Metazoa > Chordata > Aves > Passeriformes > Dicaeidae > Dicaeum > Dicaeum eximium. The sequence goes on along the minus strand of VWZP01008072.1, from coordinate 917,269 downwards.
CAGGAGAGGGGGGAAAAAACCATATTAGGCTTCCATACTGAATTTATAGCTGGAGTTTACAATTCACAGAAGTGATCCTGAAGTCATGACATGTGGAGACAAGAATAGCATATGAGCGGGACAAAGCAAAATTTTAAAAGCTATAGAAATGGTCAATTAAATGATTAAAGATAGAGCAGCTGCCTTGGAAGAAAAGACTGAAGAGGCTGGGGCTCTTCAACATATATGCAAGATGATGGGGTGGGAGGGTGTAACATACTCAAAGCTGACTTGAATGGCAGTAAATACTTGATGGCAATAGGTAAGATCAACATAGCTAGTAAAAAACGTTGGAAATCTGTTATCTCAGGATTGTGAACAGACACTAAAGGGAGCAGACAAGGATGCAGCCTCTAATGTTCCCAGTCTGATGACTGGATCCTAGAAAAGTGGGAGGATAGTGAGTCACAGAACGGCCATGCTCACTTGTACTCCCTAAAGAGCAATGCGACTGCCACAGGTGAAGACTGCATATTTGGCTACACAAACACCAAATACCTGACTCAGTATGGTACTTCTTACCTTCTAAATCAAAACTGGAAAAGAAAATGTTAATATGAAATATTTCAAAGTAGCTTAATATACCAGGAAAACTTATTAAAATACAATTTCATTATCTAATTTTAATTGTATCCTTACAGGGAGACGGGCCTCAGAAAAGTAGAGATTATAAAGTAGATGTGGTGAGAAGCCTGGTTTTCAGGATAGAGAAGAATGAGAAGGAAGATATGAAGCTTGGTTATTTCAATTACACATTACTCTGGATACTTAAGAGTCAAGAGAAGCTTGGTTCCAAAACAGCTACACACCTCCGTGCCACAGGCTCCATCTCTGAGAGCTTCTCCATCAGCAAAGGCAGCCCAGGTTAGAAGAGGGCTGCCTGCTCCCAGCTGTGTGACCAACCATTGTTATTGCTCCTTGATGTCATCTCAAAGGAGTTCTACCCCGAGTAAAACACACCTTTAAAAGGCTATCTGTTTCTTCATTAACGCCCATCCTCTGCAGGTAAATCCTAAATTAGGAGGAAGAGAAATAACAAGCTTAAAACACTGAGTCACTGGCCAGTATCTCAGCTACAGAAGTTTATTCCAAAGAGTCAAGGCCACATCAAGCATCTGCACATGGCTGGTTTCAAGTACTAACAAACAAAGCAGCCTCACTGGTATTCCCCTCTGCCTTGGAAACGCGTGCCACAGAGCAGGGAGGTAGTGAGACTCTCATCCTAATTTCTGCTTCTGAACGGATCTACAGCCTGCTCTTCTGACACAAACCTCTTTTACTGGGTCCTCTGCAGCTGGGCAGAGCTGTCTCCTCCTCTGGACTGAGTTTCAGGGCAGCACTACGTGGCCAGTACACCTTAATATTACTTTTAACTTGTTCTTCACAAGATGGTCTGAAAACAGCTTTCAATACTACATGATGATGGATAACATAGAAGACAGGCCTGGAGCTCACAGCCTCCTTTTCCCTTGAGACTGGAGCTTGCATAGAATAAAGTCACTGGACAGAGCTGAGACCTGGCAAGACAGACAGGCCCTGAACAAGTACCTGCTCTGATCAGCCATGCTGGGTGTGAAAACAGCTGCACATGTAGGACCAAACGATCCAGTGCAATTCTTGCCTTGGGTCAGTACCCTGAGCCCTGCTGGAAATGGATTTCAGTGACACTTTCCAGGGCCTTGGGAAGCTGTGGGGAGACCAAATCATCTACCAGCACAATCTGCTACAGGACCATGCCCTCTCAGTCCATTTGCAGGCGGTGAGAATCAAGAATCCATGGCAACAACAGAGAAACTGTAAGAAAAATTATTTGAGGCTTTTCCATGTCTTTAGATTCTAGTAAAAGAAATTACCCACTTAAGTGGCAACACAGATCTCAGCCTGAAGCTCTATAACCACAAAGAACAACCGCCTGCTTAGGAGTAACAGCACGTGTGAATACCCCAATCACTACAAAGGTACTAAAGACCAAGGGTTTCATCCCCACTTAAACGCTTCAATTGTCATTTTAAGCAGTTAACAACACATCCACACGTTTACCAACAAGCAGGTATAGAAGCAACAAGTTCTGTTTTACTAAAGAATTAAATTAGGAAAAGTGGGGGTTTTTTTAACTAAGTCAGTTTCTGTCCATGTATTTGAACCAGGGTACCTTGGAAGTCCACAATTCTCAAATATTACACTTCATATAACTATGAGAAGCATCCTTTCTAATGCCTTGGGTCACCTTGTACTTGAGTTAGAAAATAAACAAACACCAAACCAAAGTAAGAAAAAGTCAACCTGACCTATAAAAGAAAAATCCTAGAGGACAATACACTAATATCCACTAAATTAATCACTAACAGGTATCAGTTTCATTTGTTTTGCCCCAACACTGCTGCAAAATTTAGATTTACAACTTTCTGAAAGAGCATTTCAAGCCCAAGCATAAAAAGTTCAGCTATGTTAAGAGTCTCGTGGAGCAGGATGCAACCTTCCCAACTCTTTCAAAAGGATGTGGATGGAACTGCCACGTTGCAAAGGCATGATGGAGAGAATACACTGTTCAAAAGCCATCCTGTAATCATTACATGCACACAATTTAAATCCTTATCACTGATCACAATAAAAGCTCCTTGAAGAAATTATGAGTTTTTGTTTGCTCCACAAGTTACACACTTCTTCCGACTCACAGGACATTAAAGATCTCAGCATTTTGATGGATGGGTGTTATGAGCAATGTTAAGATTATGGGGTTTTGCAATACACCCTAGCCATTCTAAGTATATAACTCAGGATTTCCCCTATACTAACACTAAATGCTGACTTGTTAACGCTTTGCTACACACGCTGCACATTTTTATTCTTCAAATGTAAGCAGTTTCCTGAACATAGTGTTTATGATATCACAGTACGAAAGTCACTGAACCTGTTACCAGAGGCCACCTACATCTTCTGCTTGCGTGACTTCAGCTCATTTTATTTTTCTTGTGTTACTTATGCCTGACCACATACCCTTTAACAGTTTAACAGGGTAACTTTTGTGATTAACTCGAACTCTTAAATCATGTTATTTTTTAAATAAAATGAGATAAGTGTATCAAAAATATTACAAATCCAAATGAAACAGTAGTTTTGTTCTATGACAAGACCAACAGTCTTCTTCCAGCGAACAGAAATCAGCAAGATGATCAATTTCTGCACTATTTTTATAATCACATATTCAACCAGAGGAACTGGGAAGGTTTTCCATGATTAAGTTGTATGGCAGTCTATCTATAGAATCCTTTATTCAATTAAGTTCACCATATTGCTTGGAGAAATATTGTAAGTAGTAATTTGGGGTTTTTTCCAAACACAAATCAGAGCAACAAAAATAGAAAGGAAAACACCAAGAATTACTTATCATTGTAAAGGGTAGAGACAACACATAACAGCAAAGAAGCTCAGGACTTAATACAAACAATGTGATTCTGTCAATCAACTAACAGAGATAAGAAAAATGCGATAAAATCCCTTGACGTTAAAAAGGCTACAAAGCCCTGTGTTTATTACTACTACCTGGAACAGGCAGCATTCTTTTTTATAGAGTCTGAAGGTTATTTGAGCATACCATGAACTCAGCTCTCCTTAAAAGCAACCCACATCTCATAATTAAGCAAGAACCCTGGGGAATACATAGAGGCTTAACCCTAAAGACAACTTTCTTGTCCCCCCTCAAGCCTGCAGAATGCCACAATTCTATTTGTGAACAGTTGACATTACAACAATAGGTACAACGGGCAGTTTCTGATTGTTTTAATGGAAAGCATGGCCAACTAGAGCTCAGCACATTTAGGTTTACTCAGAGGGCAAGCACAAGTTCAAATTCCTATTAAACTGCACTACATTGCTTCACAAATCTGGTGGGCTTACTGAACTTAAACTAAAATGAATGTTTCAAACACACGTGCATAATGTTCAAGACTAGTTATGTTCCCCTAAATCTTATTCTACCCAATTTCATTATATCTCTTCCCTAACTTGTATTCCCATATTTTTTCTGTTTACTCAAATTGCTCTTCAGATCTGTTTTGCTCCTCTCAGCTCCTCTCCTATCCTGCTTCTCCCCTATCTGTGACTCAGAATTACATTGCCAGTCTCTAGTTTGCTCCTTTAAATTCCCTCAAATGGGAAGTGTATCTCTCCTCATACCCAGCCATGATCCTATTCCCAGCACAGTTACTGAGCATCTTTACTGCAAATTCATTGAGCAATCACAAATATCCTGTGGCATGGGGACAATAATTATTCATTTTAGGCTTTAAAATCTCCCAGATTTTAAATTCATCCCACCTAAAGGCCAGGGTGCAAAAAATGAGTTCCCAAACTGTAAAGCACTACAGACCAAGAGGCACAGGAAGTTGCTGTCCCCTCACCAGCTCTAGCACTCCTGAAACACAAGAGCCAGAGATAACAGACCATACCTGCAGTAACCAGTCTGATGCCAGCACCAGACAGAAGGCCACCAGCTAGCAAGCTGGAAACTGCTTTCACAAAGCTAATTATTAGACTGTCATTACATTAAAATCCAAGTCAATTTTAGCCTCTGGCTACCTTTTAAAAGGTGCTTCCAACCCTTGAAGGCAAACTACCTGGCAGCCAACAACCCATTCAGACTGGTAATATTGGTGTCCTCTCTATTAGGTGATATCTCCACGTACATCACCCACGGTGCCACTTTAGTACTTGCATGTGTATACTCCTCAAGAGAGCACTTCTTTTTTGCAACATAAACTGCTAAAGTTGAGCAAGTGCTTGTAAAGTTTCCAGAACTCATAGGGAAGTTGAAAGCTCCTAATCCAAGTTTATGAGAGCAATTATAGCAGCTTTGGAGTGTCATTTTTAATGCCTTCAGCATAGATGCTTTTCTAAAGGATGGACTAGAAAGCACTGAGTAAACTGTATTTCTGTACATCAGAAACAAAGCAACTCAAAATATTTTTATTTCCTGTAGAGCAAAACACATTATCTTCTCCCAAAAGGGATACCAAATTCTAGAACTATTTCTTAAAGTACCCCTTCACTCATACACAGTTTCTATTTCATCCTATAATTCACACAGCTGTTAAATATGTCTTTATAATACAGACAAGTTTTCACAGAAAGACTGTCATACACTGTCATATGACAACTGCAGATCTACCTTCCACTTATCACATCATTCAACACCATATAAACATCATATAAAACACACAAACATGAATTATACACGCTTAAGAATATCAGGAGAATGAAGCATGAAGTAAGAAAGATTATTACCCTGCATTACCTCCCCACTCTCCAGCTACTTGCATGGAACAAATACTAGTGCTTACAGAAACACTCAACTTCCATGTGTGCGTCTAAACTCAGACAGCTTTGCACTTCTAATTGGATTGCCACATCTCCAAACGCCAATTCGGAAGAGAGAAGCTGATTACTTTGGTGATGGCAAACAGCAGAACTGATTGTGCATCACTGTTGGAACTGCTTGCTTAGTTTCAGAAATCAGCTTCTTTCGACTGGTTTTTCCAAGCTGAGTGTAGTTACAAGAAATGCTACACCACCACTAGCACAGGCTGAAGAATGTGAGCTTTAAACAAGAGCTTTCAATTCTTCTCTTTAAGTACAAGTTTCAGCACATGAGTTGAATGCCTCATGTGCATAAAATTACTTTAAATGCCTACCTTCAGCTGGTCTCTGCTAGGCTTGATATCCACCTTGCGGAGGAAAAAGCTGAAAATGTGAATGCCCTTTAACACCAAAATCATTGCCTTGATAAAAATCACTCCCAAGAAACAACTGCAGATATAAAAAAATTAACTTACTATTGCTGCACCAAAAGTCTATCAGACTTTGAAATGCTGTTAATTCCACCTTTAAACTAGTCACAAATATGACTAGTACACACAAAATACTAACCACATATTTTAATTAGGTCATATACAGACAGCAGTATCTGACTAGGCATCATGTCTGTATTTAAGACAATCCCTAAATATAAAACCTGACCAGAAGTTTCTACACTCAGCAAGTCAATTGGTGCACAAGAACAGCTGCTCTTCCAAGAAAAACTCCAGGTACAAGTAACCAGCTGCCAAGTACAGCTCACCACATACCAGGGCTTGTCTGAAGCCTGTTTACCTATTCCATTATCTTAAAAAGCAATGGTAATGCCAACAGACATCTCTAGGTACTGCCAGGATTTCTTTGGCAAGTACACCCATCTTCCATCCCCCTCCTTTCCTTATAGTTGACACAATTTGTAATCCAAGTGCAATCTTCACTGGTACTTGAAACAAGCACTTTACCCTCGCTTGTTGGTTGAGGAGAGAGGGGTGGTAAGAACACACAGAAAAAAATTAAGAAGAAAGTGTTATTAACTGAGTGAAGCTGAAGCCCTGCTGTTTCAAGTCATAACTATACACAGTGACTTGCAAAAAGAACCCAGTCTTTGCTGTCTCTCGTTTTTTCAACTATCAGTATGAATGCAACATGAAATACAGTTTCAGTAGTGTTTTCCAGCCTCTGCCATGATAAACCTCAGCTCTAAGCAGCTTTAACCTACAGTCACCATCATATGAGGCAAGTGATCTGCACACAGACCTGTGTCTGAGAATCTGACTGCAGGTTTCCATCTAAGGAAGGAAACTGCTACTCAAGGAAGGATGTCTGCCAGCCCTCCAGGACAAACATGCAAGTGCCTCTAGTCTTTAACTATGCTGTTATGGGTGTGGTCAAACAAGGCTGCTAAGCTGACCTAATACTTAATACTTTGCTGTCATCAGAAGGGACACTCCTTTCTGCCCTCCCTCTCCCCCCAGCCATACAGTCTGTCCCATCCCTTGTCATCATAACTACAAAAATAAGCCAATTCAACTCGCTACCCCACCAGAAAACTGTTTACTCTCAGAGTTAACTTTCTGGTGAATAAGCAAATTCAACCAGCTTGCTGTGTAGTCAGTCATAAGCTCTAGTGAGACCATACAGGAAGGAGTAGGAATATGGCCAGTAGTGGAAGTCCCTTTTGATAGCATGAGAAAAATCTGCAAATATAAATATGTATCATTTACTCCAAACTGTTCAGAAACAAATAAGAGCATTTTTTGATCTTGATCTGATCCAAGTTACTGCTACCATTTGTTTTTAATGAAAAAATCATTGAACAGAAAATGGGGAAGGTGGCTCAGGATCTTTTACATAATGTCATTGATTTGGAAGACTTTCAGTGGTAAACTCAAATAGGCTCTGACCTGAGTAGTTCTCTTAGCAAAGTAATTTCTAGGCCTAAAATACACCAGAGGTGTGCACTATGAATAGAGAAACCATTACAATAGAGGCTTGTAATTTCAATGCCCTCTTGAGGGCATCCACTTATCTGGTCACCACTTCTCAGAAAAATAGAAAGGCTCAGAAGAACAATCTGCTGGCTTTCTACTGTCTCATGAGCAAGGTGCTGACAGAGAAGTAGCTAATTATTTTGTTGTTGTAACTTATTTCATTATAATTCACTGATTCCAGCAACAGCTGGCTCATCAAAACTGAGTTTATCAGAAGTTTCACATCAGGTGTTTTGTTACTGATACTGTGACCAAAATTCATTTCTTCAAGTGATGAAAAACTGGCCTTATTATGTGTGAGTATGACTCATCCTCAGGTCAGGATAGACACCATTTCTCATAATCTTTACGTGAAGTGGTAAACAAGTAGTGATAAAAACAAGAGTTACAGCCAATGTATCACACAACAGACTGCACTGAAAGAATGGCATCCCACACGTTTTACAAATAGAAACAAGAAAGGAAACTTCATTAGTAACAACAGAAGCTGACGTGCAAGATGCCAAGTCAACAAAGGAAAGCTCAGTAGCCACAGAAGTAGTGATACCCGGAGAGAAAAAGGAACATGTTTTGTAGAGGGCAGACAGAGAACAATAAAGGAAAACTAAGAGAGTAAACGTGCCAAAAAGAAAAATGAGTATATGCTTACAAAAGGAAAAGGAGAAAAATAAAATGCCACATCCCTTATGAAAATTTTAAAACAATGAAATTACTTTCAATCAACTGGTTATTTAGACAAGGAAGACATGGTTATTTAGACAAGGAAGACAAAGGGAAAACTACCATGCCTGGCAAGACTGAAAACGCATGAGAACAGATGAAAGGGACTAAGCAGTCAGGCTTTAAGTTCAGATTGCTGATTCAGTTCAGTTATATTGGCAAATCTGTGTAGGGAAGACCTCTGGTTTGAAAGGAAATCACCCAGACTGCTTAGAAATACTCTCAAAATATTTCTTCTCTCCCATAAACAGATTAAAACTAACAAATGTGGAACAGAAGAGGGGAGGAGACTACAGACATAGAATATGAAGTAACTGCACTCAGCAGGGATTCAGGAGCAAGGAAAGGAAGAGGATGTTTAGTCACTATCTTCCAGAAGTACTGAGATGAGGCTGCCCTACCTCTTCCTACCTAAATTACTCCGAACTTGTATAGAACAATGCATATTGGATTACAGTGCCTTAGTACTTAACTAAAAATACCAAAAAAAATGTTATCATATACTATTTATGAACTATTTTCCAGCTACATGATGACCTTTAGAAAAAGTACATTTGTATAAATTCTAAGCAGTCCTTAGTAACATCCCCTTGGCTGTAGAGAGAAGTCCTGTACAGGTATGCACATTGCAACCTGTACCTCTGACCTCAAGGGGAAGAATTGGAGCACAGCCCCAGAAAGGATTATATTCTGGCATCGTCCTCCTGTCTTGGTAGCAGAGACTTCTTACTCCCCCACATGTTACCACAGAAACTGGGTCCTAAGTATAGAACATTTATAATCTGTGCTACAATTCCCTTCCCAAAATCTTATGAAGGAACAGTCTCAGGTGGACTGTGACTCTCTCCTTCAGGAAACAGACATGTAAACAACCCACCATGTAGAAATTATGTGATTGAACTTTCTATAGAATAGTGTGCTACAGCTTTCTATCTGCACAGTCACCCTGAGATAGCTTCAGTGTCCTTTACTTACTTTCTTTTCCTGTGGCTCTGAATGACACACAGCTACCAAAATGTAGCATTTCACTCAGCTGACCTGCAATGGTTGCTCATGTGTCCATACCCTCGGGTCCCTATCACTGTAATACACAAGGGCTTCATAAACTCTAACTGGCCTCAGAATATCTGGTAACATAGGGAAAGGCCATTAATCACTTGTTTGAGTTGAGGCACTAGACAAAACACTATTTGCCTGCATCAGACAGCAGTATTGCCTGAACAGTAAGAATCCTACTGTGAATAAAATCATAAGGTTATAAAGGCATTTTTACATCGTTATAGCCAGTTCTACACAGAATAAGGAATTGCATGTGAGATAAAGCTTCTATATACAGGCACACTGACCACATCAGAGCTTTCCACAGCATAGGCACCACTTCTTAAAAACTCAGAGCTAGCAGGATGGCAGCCAGGCACACGCAGTTTGCTCGGGGTCCCAGGACAGCAGCAGCAGCAGGAGGTGGCAAATCAACCCAGACCTCCCAGATTCCACATTTTCTTCACCTATAATATATTGCTGATGCTCTTCACCCTGTTCTCATTATTTTCTTCCCTGTCAGGATGACAAGAACCAAAGCCTGCAGAAGCTCTGCAACCAAGCACTTGTTTAGAGTTCACCTCACAACAGGCACTGCCATACAGAAGTACCATGAATCAACTTTTGTCTCTCCACTAATAATGAAAAACTGTCCTGTGACTTAAAGCAAGACTAAAAACTGTGATAAAGATAGCAAAAATAAAAACTGGGAAAGACCTCAGGACTGAAGTGAAAGCCTCATAATAGTAAGCTGGTCTTTGCCTGCTAAAGAAACTGTCAGCCTGAATGTTCCATGATAGATTCATTAGGAAATGCTTGCAAGGCACTCAGTGTAATGATAGGGATTAAAATATAACTTGCAAACCGATATGCTGGATAAAAAAATTGAACTTTTGCCTTAAGGGACAAATTATAAGCAAAGTTCATCTCTACTTTTCTGTGTTTTGTACTCTGATTTTTATTGCAGATTCAGAATCTTGGTTACCCCACTGCTCTTAAACAGGTTTCCTGAGCTAATTAAGCTTATTTGGTCACTAGTCTGCCCATCTGTTTTTCCTCCCCACCACAAAAACACCCGGACCTCATTGGTCATTATCAGCTTAGTCTGATAGAGCAGAAATCTCAAAGGCATTTTGGATCCCCTGTCAATCAGCAAATCAGGAATACTCCCCCAGCTCTTTGATCCTGGTTGGCAGCAGGGAGCCCACTGATCAGCATACACAAAACCAAGCACCAGTAAAAACATGCTCTGCTCCAGACAAGTCAAGGTCCATGCCTTCTTTGCCTGTGAGAGGATGAAACCAAGGTCACCAAGTCACAGCATATAAATAAATAAAACTGGGCAAATCCCTATAAAGGAGGCATCACTAGTTCCAGTGCTGTGGTGAGTTGACTCCAGCTGGATACCAGGTACCTACCAAAACTGCTCTATCACTCCCCTTTCTCAGCTGGACGTGGGAGAGAAAGAATATAACCAAAAGGTGACAGGCTGAGATAAGGACAGGGAGAGATCACTCCCCCATTACTGTCACAGACATAATAAACTCAATTTGGTGAAAAATTAGTTTAATTTATTACCAACCAAACCAGAGTAGATAATGAGAAATAAATCAATCTCATAAACACCTCTCCCCACCCTCCCTTCTATACAGGTTTAACTTTAGTCTTGATGTTCTCTACCTCATTTCCCACAGCAGCACAGGGAGACAGGAAATGGTGGCTGCAGTTGGGTCATCACCTGTGGCCTCTGTCTGCTCCTTCCTCCTCAGAGTAGGAGGCCTCACACGCTTCCCCTGCTCCAGCATGGCGTCCTTCTCACTGGAAACAATCCTTCATGAACTTCTTCAATGCCAGTACTGCCCACAGACCACAGTTCTTCACAAACTGCTCCACTGTGGGTACCCCCTGTAGTCACAAGTCCTGCCAGCAAACCTGCTCCCACAGGGCCACAGCCTCCTTTGGGCATCCACCTGTTCCAGCATGGATTCCTCCATGGGCTGCAGATGAATCTCTGCTCTCCCATGGACCTCAATGGGCACAATGTGCCTCACCATGGTCTTCATCACCAGCTTCAGGCCAATCTCTGCTCCAGCACCTGGAGCACCTCCTCCCCCTCCTTCTGCACTGATCGTGGTCTGCAGGGCCAATCTCACATATTCTCACTCCACTCTACCATCCCTACTGCATAGGTATTTTTCCCCTTCTTAAAAATGTCATCAGAGAGCTGCTATCACCGTCACTGATGGCCTTGGCCAGCAGCTGGTCTGTTTTGGAGCCAGCTGGCATTGGCTCTATTGGACATGGGAGAAGCTTCTGGCAGGTTCTCACAGAAGCCACCCCTGCAGCCTCCCTCTACCAAAACATATACACACAAACCCAATACAACTGCTCAGAAATCCATGCCACACAAAACTTCTGCCCACAAACTTCTCAACCTTTGCTTTGAAAGCCTGCAGGGCTGTTTCCACCTACATTAGATTTAAATTTCTTTACCCGTCCTGTCTCACGCCATGTGTTTTAATATCTTGACAACATACCCGTAAGAGATTTGTAATAGTGAGAGCTATGTCTTTGGCAGTATAGTCACTCTGTGTTTGCACCTGTTTGTGTAGGAAGTAGACATTTGGACTGCAAACTGAATTATAACTGCAAGCCAGATGTGTTTTTTTGTATCAGTGGACACCTCTGCCACCAATTGCTACCTCCATTATGTATGACAGGCCATAATAAAAGTAGCAACAGATAAAAATACTACAATACCATCTGAGGCTATAAATAAATATAACTCTAACATGACAGCTTATTTCCATATCACAATCTCTAAAGTGGTATAGTAATCTTTGGGGGTTTTTGTTTTGGTTTTTTTTTTTTTTCTTAACAAAGCAAAAAAGACTTATAAAGAGATACTTGACCAATCTGCCCCAATTCTACGCCCTATGGAGAATTCCAAACTGCTGAGGACTGACTACTTTCATTTTCTTAATGCTACTGCCACCTAACAGATTTCAACAGCAAAGCCACCAACCCACAAGTGCTCAAGGCTTTCTGGGAGAAACACTTCAGAGACAGGCAGGAACCAACCTACATACAGCCTGGGAAATTAGCATTCACACATGCTCTAGCTGAACACATCACTACATGGGAAATAGTTCTAAATGAGACAAGGGTATCTTTAGCAAAAAAAAAAATCTCAAAAAAAATGAAGAGTCAACTCCTCCTAATCAAGAGGACAGCAAGCAGAACTAATTATTTCTTAACCTTTACACTGTTAGAACAGACTGCTGCTTTAAGCATACAAAAGCTAAGCCAACATGTTTCAAAGTGTTCAAGATCTACAGAACTGACAATTTGGTTTTCTATTTCTGTCTGCTTACCCTGCTGCTTCTGCCTGTAAACATTTTGTAGGAGGATGTGAAATTCAACAGAGAGGACTCTGAACTATGAATGACTCCACAGTGGCACATTCTTAGAAGTGCGTGGTGGTGCCTATGAGCTCACTCACACATGGTAACGTCACCGGTTAGGGTCAATTCGAGGCAGCTACAGCTCTACTTGGTTACAGCTGAATGTCAGCTCATTTATGTCAAAGTGCCCTGTCCCAACCTCCAGTGAAGTGAACCTCCATCTTAAGACAGAAGAAAAAAGAGAAAGAAAAGAGGGGGAAAAAAAAAAAAAAAGTCAATGTTTATGGGGAAAAATTAGGTTATAAGGACACCTGGTAATACCTTGGATTCTTTCCTGGTCTTCAACTTATAGTCAAAACATGCACTGAACACTGATGTCTTATCATGAGGCCTAATAGTTTGATTTACCATACTAATCTTGTCCAACTTGATGACTTGAAGACCTCTGTATATGTTGCATAATTTACTCTGAATGCCTAAATTCTGCCTCACCATACCTTGTGAGGTACTTAAGCAGTAAGTATTTGCTTCCTGGTGTGTATTAATAACATAACCAGCTGCTTGAACTAGTAAATCATAATACAAAAAACATCCCAAGGTCTTTCTACACAAGGCTGAAGAAAATTAGGTAAGATTAAAGTAAGATACATCACACACAGATATTCTCACTTCAAATTAGGTATACACAACTCACCTTTAAATATACCTTGACCTGATCAGGCAAGGTCAATGCAACTGCTTTATCTCCACAAGGGAAAGGTTGGCTTTATAATCACAGTTAAAAGATACAACCTAATAGTTGAGCAGAACATTGTCTAAACAGATCAGAACAACCACTCATTTCATAAACACATTATTAAAGAACTCCTCATTGCTTCTTCAAATCACAGTCTTTGTTGATTCAGCCATCAGCCTGTATCATATCTAAGACTTCTACCAAAAGAACTTGCTATACAAGGCACACCACATCATTAAGGATCTGAGAAAAAGAATAGATGCAAGTTTCTCCACTGACATGTTTTTTCCATCAGCTGAAGACAATGTACAGGACTGCTGGCTGCAGAACATGAACTGTAATAACAAGGGACTTGGAACTTCAACATCCCAAAATATAGTAAAATTGCATCTTCTATTTTACAGATGCACATGTGAACAGATGGAGGGAAAAAAATTATGAACAAAAAGAGGAACCAACACCTGTTTTTAAATAAAACTGACATTTTACCTGACATGTTGCAGTTTTAAGTCAACTAAAGCAGTAAAAAATGAGAGTATCACCTCATCTTTTTAATTCTATAAATTATCATTTTAACAACTTTGGTATACCCTGAGTTTAGGATAAGACACATCATATATATCCCACATATTTGTTATACCATTTCTGTAAAACCAATATAAAAATGTACACCATCTGGAATGAAAGGATGAAATGCCATACAAAACACAGCATTTCAGAAAACCTTGGTGTCTTTTGCTCATCAGAAATGTGCATTCTCAGCCAGGGAAGCTGAAAACTTCAACACTGCCCATCTATAACATCAAATCAAGCCAGAATACATAAAAAGCTACGACAACACCACAAACTGATTTTACCACAAACTCAGGTAAAACACTGGATAGTAGTTCCCATCATTACCACAAGCTAAAAAAGTTTGTAACCATACAGAGATTTACTGGAGCTGGAGCCTCCCCAGCACACAGCACCCTGCCAACCAAAGATCAATCTATTTGGTGACCCAAATTCAGGAACAGCTGATTTAGACTAAACATCTCTAAGTCCAACAACTTTTCTTTTGACTGTAGCAGAGCTTGACTCCAGTGAAATAACATTGTCACTGCTGAAGTAAAGCGCAGTTGTATGAAAAAAATAAAATCATGAGACCAGAGCCTCTTCAGAAGACATGAATTTCAACAACTTATGAATAAGGTGTTTGGTGTCTACACAGCTTCCAACTTTTATAAACTCCTTCAGCTTCAATGTACTACCACAGTGAAGTAACACTAACTTCTCCCAAAAGAGAGCACATTTCCCCCAGCTCCACGGCAATGAGCAACAATTTGACTCAAGTGCCCTGCAAAGGTTTGCAGCTACTGTACAGAACACTAGAGATGAAAATAAAATTTTACATTCAAGACTCATTCATAGGACAACTCTTTGAAGAAAAAGTGTGTATTTTACTTTTTTTGGACCTCAGACTTCCACAAACAGAGTACTAAATCACGAGACAGAGCTGACAAAGGAGGAACTTGAATGCAAGCTAAGATTTTACCAACAACTAGATTTGCTATGTAATTGCCATACAGAGGCTCAAAGAAAATTGTTTTATACTCCGATAAATCCAAAGGTGACATCTTTAGAACTATTACCACAACACTAGAAACAATTCCTAGAAAGTAATAAATACATACTTCACAACTATTTCCACATAAGAAAATTCAGTGCACCACTATTTCTATATTCCATGCTTCTTGCTGGAATAAAGCCTCCTAAAGACAAGCTAAATATATGGAATATATTTTTAAAGTTTGAACAAAAATATATTTCTTATTTCAGACATTTAAGTGTATAGCAATTTTTACCATTAAAGCAAGGATTCAAACACTGCTGTATAAATAATCCAGTAGTGTTGTCTCAACAAATTAGTGGCTTTCCCTAAGCACGCCGCAGATTTTTTAAGTGGATATACATTATAAATATTCAAGTAATCAAGTCCTCTGAAATTACTCAAAAAGCCTAATATTCCACATCAGCCAGAGATCGCAGTATCATGATTGTTTAAGAAAGTTTATGAAGTTCAAATGTATATCTGCATTCTTTCTGAGTTATACTGAAAGACATGAAACCCTTCAACCCTCACAACAGTCATTATGGCCATCACTTCAGACACCAGCGTATCAAACAAAATCTATTATCCTATAGATAATAATTGACTTTCAGAATCACTGTTTTTTCCAGTAATACTGTACCACAATGAAGAATGTTTGTTGTGGCAATCTAACTATACTTCTTTTGGGAAGAGAGAAAAATAGGAAATTTTGAAGGCAGGCATTTTTATTTAAGTACAGTTTTAGCCTCATATTCAGAACAATGGACTGCAGCCAGATTATATTTCAAGGAATTCTGTGTGGAAACATGGGGTTTTTTTCTGTAAAACAGTAAATTCTGAATTACAGCCAAAAACAACAACTCTAATACAACTCTAATTTGTGTGTACACTGGGAGAAATATGGAGGCAAAACAATGAGTGTGAACACACAAGGAAACACGAAGGCCAAGATTTGGAAGCAGAGGGACAGACAGTCCATGTGCCCTGTCTGCTTCCAACCAAGATCAAGCAGCTAGCTAGCTCTTACTGGAAATCATTCAAAGAATAAAATTCTTATCTAAAAGAACAAAATGCTTACCTAAAATCTTGTATTTTCAAATATCAACCAATAATATTAGAGTTTTTATTTCTTTGGCTACATTTTTTTACATAAAAATCAGATGGAGAGCCCAGTTTGTCAGCAAATAAAAAGCAAAGCATACTTACGAAACTAGGCCAAAATAAACAGTTCCATTCCTAGAGTGTAGATGATCATTTAAGTTGAATTCACATTTTAAGGATAGACACAGGCAAAATTACCTCAATTCCTCTTTCTGGAGCCACCTGCAGGAAATGTACTAGCAGTCAGAGGAAACCAAGGAGAGGCACAGTTGGCCACACACAGAATTCAAATGCAAAATTTCTCACCTTCATAGTAACTGTGGTTATTTTATGGCCTTTCTACAAGGTGGAACATCACCCTCAGATATATTCAGCAATTTAAATGCCTCAGCACCTCAGATTACACCTGCAGGTGTACTTTGGTGAACTAAACCAGATGGTTCTACATGAAAAAGGCTACACATTTTGGCTTTCACCAAAAAAAAAAAAAAAAAATTAAAACCCACAACAAAAAGAGGCCTTTAAGCCAGGGTTTAGAAGTTCAAGGCTGTTTACATCCAGTTATAAACTATATGTGACAGCACTGGAAGAGGTTGACACCTCATAACCAGAAGACATGACTTGCCAGGCTTCATAGAAGTTTTTGAAGGGTTCTGCCAAGAGTTGAGCAAACTTCTTCTCAACCTTGCAGTGACCAAGCTACTTCAAATGACCAAGTGATTACTTTGTAAATACAATTAATTTCACTGCCTGCAGTCTTGAAGCTTCACAATAAATAACCAAGAGACCGGAAACATCCTCAAAGAGCATATTAAACTGGTGCTTCATTTTTATGTATCCCAGTTTCTTTTTATCTGCTACAAAGTGCACACAGCTCTGGACTACTTGATAGGAATACAAAAGCATGTTATTTTCATGGAACAGGCAGATTTAGAGCAAGAGCTCAGTGTGCCCATGGAGGTCTTCCCAGTGCTACATATCTGGTAGCATCCTGTAGGATCAGAGGCAGGTGTCTGTTCCAGCAACAACACCACTGTCACCAGACTGGCTGAGGCACTGAGCTCAACCATCCAAGGACAACACGCTCCACGTTACCAAAGGAGCGTAATAGCAACAGAAATTCCTTACGATGACTCCCCTGAAGCTGTGCTTATCCGTTTAAGAAATGCCACTTGGAGAAAGAAAAAGCACAACAAAACCAATAACCATGAGTTTAGCCAAAATGTTCAATACAAAAGAACTGTGGCAGGAAGAGTGTCATGGTTTGAGTCAACAGAGAGAAGAAAAAATACTTAACAAAGACACAAACTGGCACATCTCAACACTGCATTAAAAAGAAATAAAGCATGATAAGCAGACATTTGCATGCACTTTTATCCAAGTCCAATAGAACTTGAAATAAAGAAAAATTTAGTGAGTCATGATCCAAACAAAAGTTCATCAAGGCTACCTTTGCTTGGAAATGGCACAAACTGTACTGATGTTTTACTACTTGATTAGAGTTAAGACCCTGCCAAAATTAATTTCTGTTGCCCTTGTCTGGGCATGTATCATGCTGAACCTCATCACCTGCAGAAGCATTAGAAAACAAATTTTCATAAATCAACCACATTGAACACTAACAATCTTAACTTGTCCAAGATTTTTGCCTAATGCCTTGAAAAAAAAAAAAGCTTTCTAGAAAAGGTTTTGCTGTTAGTAGGTCAGGGATGTGAGAACAGTAAGTGGAAGGAGGTGAGGCATTCTGACCAAAACCAGTTTTGGTTTCAATTTTTTTCCCTGTCACAAAATCCTTCGAGAAAACAGGCCAAGAAGATCAAAGAAAGAACTCTTCTATCCACATCCAGAATATACTGTTTCACTAAAAGCAAGAAGAGGTACTTAATCTATTACTTACAAAAAGAAAAAAACAAAACCAACCAAACAAAAAACTACTAAAGAAAAAATTGGATTGAGAAGGAAAATTCTGCTTAAAATAGAACTCAAGTAAGTTTATCTAACTGCCTTCATTTATAAGGCTTACAATTGTGATAAGGATGTTCTGCACAAACCTGACATGTACTTTCCAAAAACCAATCAACCAAAAATCAAAACTTAATTATGACTTCTAAGTATTCTCTCCCATTTTTCTCCTATACATTGAATTTGTACATAAATACTCTAAACACTGAATTTAAAAGTCCAAGCTATCACACTGATGGCTTACAGAAAGCTGTTTTAATAGTATAACCCCATTTATCTCAGGAATTCCACAGAAAATTAACTGTAGTACCTTAAGATTCAGAAGGTAAGGCATGCCTGTACTACTTTCAAATCAACTTGGTTTCCACTACATTTTAACATGCAGTACCAGTCAGTACATTCTCCCATGTCAGACACTACATCCAACTCCCCTCTAAATGTCAAAAAATCCAAGTTCAAACCAGGCTTCACAAACAGTGACAGTGAAAAGCAACTTAAACTTCAAGTGATACATGGTCCTTGTACAATACTCATTCAGTCCCTTACTTGGATTACAACCAGAACATTGGTAGTCATGGATTTGAAAATGAGAAGGGGATTCCCCTAAGTTATCTGTGAGCATTCCTAATATGCTAGAGGCAATGGCAAAAAACATTAATGCTTCTTCAAGAATGGCGGAAAAGTTGAACAAATCAGACTAATTCAATACAGGGTAGAGTTTATTTTATTTATTTTTTCCTAATGGAAAAACTTCAGGAGAAAAATTGATGTTATCCGACAGACAAAATGCTTTTTTTGTAGAGGTCTAAAATCCTAAACAGGAAACTGAAAAACAAGTCTGCTGGTA
Organism: Dicaeum eximium; assembly: GCA_013396995.1. Lineage (NCBI taxonomy): Eukaryota > Metazoa > Chordata > Aves > Passeriformes > Dicaeidae > Dicaeum > Dicaeum eximium. The sequence continues at coordinate 898,488 of VWZP01008072.1, read as the reverse complement.
TAGAAAATTCCTCAACTCAATGCAAGTCAAGACAATTCAACATCTGATAAAGCTACATGGCTGCTCTAGTTACTATCAGCCACAAAGAAACATTTCATATATGTTCATGAATAACTAGATTAGAATGTTTCTATTTATCAACTTTAGCTTTATTTCAGCCACTTTAGTGGTCTGGATGAAGGCACACAATTGTTCTTTAACAAGAGCAACCAAGGCTTTCTCTTCAAGCCACAACAAAGGATGTCTCCATATACACCAGAACATCCCCCTCAGCGTGTCTGAGGCTGGTTTTTTGAGTTTATGTTGCTAGTGTTATAAAATCATGAAAATTTATCAGCTTTTACTTCTCATATATCTTACAAGAATTGGAAAAGTAAAAAATATCTTTTAGGTTCTTAAGCCCAGCAACTTCTTACTGAAGGATGCTATACTGTATAGCCCTGGATATATACTCAGTCAAGACAAGTCTTTAAGATGTGTAGTTTTTCTTGAGGAAAGACATTCTAAAAAATCTTTTTCATTGGGTGGGGAGAACAGAAAACAGAGACATTTCAGCAGAAAATACATTGTTTTGTAACTTCAGTGCCATTATTTTTACACAGGCAGTGTCCTTGAGAGAAGTAAAAGCAGCAATGAATGTTTGCTCACTCTGCCCTCATAGTACTTACAGAGAAAAAAATACCATTTACCTCTGACTATTTTGCTAAAGTTCAGACAAAGATTTTCAGTTTCACTTCCCAATTTGCCTTTCCCTTGATATCCCAGCTCGTGCTTCAGACTGAACTCTTCTTTTGTGAAGTCCAAGTGATCAGGTGGGTGTTTAGTTCTCCACGTGCATCCTGAGCTGCAGCAACTCCAACTCTGCTCATTTCCCTGTCTCCACTGCAGAACACTCACCACAATCACTTATCACCCTGACAGCTATACTGCTCACCTGTCCCACTCATCCTTGTCCAGGCTTTCACAGCACATGGGCTCTCCACAGCACACTATTTCTAAGCCACCTGGATTGTCAAAAGTAAGAATTTGTCCCATATTAAAGGCTGTTTAAAAACAGAAAAAGGCAAGATGCAGCAAAGTAAGAGTATAAATTTTGCTCCTGTACTAAAATTTTCTTGAGTGACTTTAGACACCATATTTTCTTCCCACTGGCAAGAGTTAGAAGAGTGGCTCAGTGAAGTATTTCTCCTTCATTCACCAAGAAAACCGTTCTTCTCTACTGTAATAAAGCACTGCTTTTGGGTACACCACATGACTTAATTAGCATGCTTAATTAAAAACTTCCCAGCTGGATCCACTGCTCTGCACATCAATTTTAGTCCAAATCTAGAAACTTAGCCCACTTACATATGCTTCTACCACAATCTCTAAAATGGTACGAAGACAGTATCCAAGAAGTTCTGTTCGAAAAACATATTTAAGACACTGGTAGGATATGAAACTTTAAATTCTCACTGCTTTCTTTATTTAAACCAAAGGTGCATTGCTGCATTCTTTAAACCAGACCCATTTTCAAGCTTGCTGTTTCACTTACTCTTTTCCCTCAAAAAAACATTCTTGTATTTGTAAAACAGATTTGCACAGAAAGTGACCATTTAAACCAGAGGAGACTTTGGACACGAAGAAAGTTACTAGTATTTTACAAATATGGAAGGGGAGGAATGAGTACTTTTCTCCATTTCTTCTTCAAGAAAAAGGTACTTTAATGATAAGAACTGCATTAACTTAAAACTTCAGTTAGCTCACCAACTGCCTCAACTATCTAATACATCCTAAACTCACAACCAAGTTCAGGGAAGAGAGGGGATTTAAGCATTTAATTTTATTGTTATTATTTACTTTGAAGCGTCATTTTCAGAAAACTCAATCTGAATGGTTCCCATAACCCAAAAACACCACTTGGTTAGGCTCCACCTTACTTCTTTCCTTGCTGCCTTTTCTGATGCCAGGTTAGTTTGTTGACTTCTGGTTGCTGTCACAGCACTGAAGCTGAAGAATGTCAGCAGAAGCATCCGTATCCCTCACAGCTACCAACAGGGAAGGGGAACGAGTTTTCCACAACACACAAGCTGTAAACTCTTCCATCATTCAGATAATGACAGCTGCAGACAAAAAAAGAACTGTACGCCCCGGCAGTCTAAGCCATCTAAGAGGTGGGACTATGTTGTGCTTGTTGAAGTCAGATCAAACACTAAAGCACAGCCTTAAGCCAAGCACTGCCTAGAAATGAAGTACGACTGTCTCCAGCAAGAGCCTCACTTACAGCCAACCTTCCAATCCTTCCATCAGCCAAATATTTCAAATGGAAAAAACAAAAGGCATTTAGGACTGCTACTGTACCTTACGAGGACTTTGGCATAAGGTTAGTGAGGTATCATTTTTTTTATTTGACCAGAATTAAAGGAAAAAACATTAATTTGACATCTATCAATTTTTTCACATTCAAAATCACATGGAATATGGAAGCAAGGACACAATAGAATTTTACAATTCAATTATAATTACAGTTCAAGATTCCAACCTTCCACAGTAACTTCACATGTGTACAAGATAAGAATACAGCTTTGCAAGGCACAGAAAAAGTACTTGTTTAGTTCTAGTCAAAGCTTCTGTATCAAAAGGGAAACCACGTACCTATACAGATCATCATTTCAGCTTTTAAGTACCTTTATAGCTTCTCATATGACAACTCTAGACTTAGTTTAGATAATGTAACAACTATCTACACTCCACAAATGTACAAGACCAAGAATGTGTTTTCTTTCTTGGTTCACGTTCTATGCAACATGTGATTTCTACATGCAATCTTCAAACACTTGTCCCTTTATTACATTAAAACTAAACCAACTGCTGTGAACAGACAGTAGTTACATATTAATGGATGAATATTCTTCTTGCACTGGCATTATACACCAAAGCAATACACTCTTCAATTGTTTGGAGCAGATAGACAACCCTAACATAAGGTTGGTACCTATGCAGCTACTACAGTTTAGTCCTGGTCTGTGCCTGAAGCTCTGAGCAGTTCTTGACTTGTGCTAAATTCTTTTGTGTTGAAGCAAGAACCACAGGATGAAAAATTGAAGGAAAGCATTGCTTTTCTCAGGACCCACATGAAGCAAGATCTAGAAATCCCCCACAGAAAGTCTTTGGTTCTCAGCTGCAGTATAGGACTACCAGAGAGCAAGCTTTCATTTCAACAACGCTTGTACAAAAAATGAAATTCAGAGCAGATTTAACTAACTCTAACTTAAAATACTCCCCAGCTGCTTTTCCAAATACAGTGCATTTACCTAAACTCCAACATTAAGGAAGCTCTGTGAGTCTAGATATTAGAAAGATTTTTCTTTTTTTTTTTTTTTACAATGAGGGTGGTGAAACACTGAAACAGAAAGGTCATGGGTGCCCCATTTCTAGAAACTTCCAAAGTCAGATTGGACAGGACGCTGGGCAATCTGATGTGGCTGAAGATGCCCCTGCTCATTGCAGGGGTGCTGGACTAGATAACCTCTCTAAGAATATACCTTGCTTTTAAGTGTTAAAGCTGTGACCAGTTTCACAAATCCTTATCTCCACATCCACCAACTGCCATCAAGCTGCCAGTAACACAAGGCTACCTCATCCCAAGGGGAGAATCAAGAGGATCAGTGTGCTGTAACTGAAATTCATCGCAAGACCACGCAGAAATAACTGGAATGACATAAAGTAATACCATAAGGGACTACAGGCTGTCTTAATTAAAACCTCTCCAAACTTCTATATATAAACTACCTGGCAAGAATCTTCATTTTTCAAACAGGCACTACTGGGAATCTGACAGCCTTCCCTAATCTATTCCAGTGCTCCTGTCCTTAAGAGTTGACTCAACTAGCTTACTAAGTGTTTGCTGCAGTTTAAGCCCACAAATAGTTTCATCTCCAGTACGGAAGACAACAGTTTGGTCTTTTCCTTCCAGCTATCTTTTATGTATTGAAAGAATATTATCAAAAGAAATCTCCTTTCCTCCTCCTCTTAAAAAAAAAAAAATCCAAAGTACATTTTTTAGACCTCTTCCTTTGCCTGCAACTATTCTTCTCCCGGTAAAGTACTAAAACCCTGTGCTGTACTTCAGCTCATTAGCATGCCAAGAAGTGGAAAGGCTAACTCCATCTATTTTACAGGACATTGCCATCAATACATCCAGTAAAAGATTTGCTGGTTCTCCAGCAGTGGTTGACTCATGGCCCCTGCGCAAGTATCTGACTCCAGATTCTGCTCTGCAGATCTCCTCCCGTCCCAGTTACCCCCAAACCTGTTATCAGCAGAGTCAAATCTGCACAGTCAAACCTTACTGAAGAATAACAGATGACATCAGCCCCTCCTACATTTCATCCTACTTAGGGTACCATTTGGTTAAGATAATTTTGAACACGTGCTCCTTAATCCTAGGAGCATCTCTGATAGTGCAATCTACAAGTCTAGAAATTTTACTTAAATCAGTACAAAAAACCATTACTACTACACTAAACAAAACTGCAGAAGTCCTGATTCTGCACATCCTTCTGGTTTGACACGAATCCTCACTTGAGAGAATATTTATTTTATAATGGCTGCAGACCTGTTCTTAGACAGACCAAAGTCATATTTTCTGCCATGATATATAAAGTAGTTAACACTGTGAAAGTGAGCATATACAATATAAAGATATGTAATTTGTAAGAACAGACATACTGGGTCGAATCAAGGCACTGCCTCATCCACTTTCCTGTCTTTGACAGCTGCCATAAAGAAACAGCCGAAAGAACAACATCTAAGCCATTAACAGGAGGTATGAATATAGATACTTGCCTTGAATTATATATATATACATATATATATATATAAAATGCCACCTATTTTAAGCACATTCAGTAATTTTACCTAACAATAAATTACACAGTTCTCCAGCACTGCATGTTGTTGCCCATATCCGACACCAATTCAAGGGAACTAAGAGCTCTCAGCTGTATAAAGTCAAAGACATGAAAATGATGCGGAGACAAAATTACTGGAGGAAAAAATTAACAGTATTCTATAAAAGTAGACATCTGAAGGTTTTAGGGGATTATGTGTTTTTAAACAAGCACTTTCATGCCACATAGCTGACTCCATTTACCAGCACAATCCATGGCTGATCTCCTTTTAAGAGGTTTTATTTATGTGGTCTACATATGCTTTTCTTCAAAGAACAGCCATGGGATGGGTCACTTTGTAAGAATCTGAAGAGCACCGTATTTTTTAAAAGGGCATTTTTTAACAACTTCTGGAGGTTTGCAGCTATTTATGCTAGTAGCACAAAGGAGTACTTTTTATTAAATCTATGCCAAGTTGAAGCAAAAGTGATTCATAACAGCAGCAGCCTACTTTTCTGTGTCCTACAGAAGAAATACACTCCTGAACCTTCAGTAGGGACACCAACTCTCAAGTCAGACTGCCTAGCTTCCAATAATGTCACTATAGTTTCACTCAATTTTTCATATTTGAAGAGTTACATTCTATATAGTCTACCCCCAGATATCCAAAGAGGTACATTTCACAAGGGAGAATATTCCAGATATAATTTACAAATCTAGCAGAATGCTAGAATTATTGCACTAGCTCTTTATATCTTCACTTTAAAATGGGGGAAATGTATTTTGAGGTAGTTGTATGTTTAATTACTTATGTTCTATCTAAGAACAAAAACTAGTAATATATATGGCAAAGCTGTTTCCACACACAGAATAACTTCAAGTTAGGGTTGAAGAAGTTGCAGAAAATAAAAATGGTCAAATAACCATTATTTGACTCACTGCATATTTCCCAAGTATGAGATGGTTTCATATTAACACACACAAAACAAGAAATCAAAGTTAAACAGCACAAGGAATGTCCACAGAAATTAAATGGATTTCAACGAACAAATCTCCAGGAGTTCAGGAACATCTGCTGTCTTCAGTGTCAGATGAAAGCTAATTATTCCTCTTCATCTACAGACTAATTCCCTATCCCTTTATTAAGCACTTTTCCTGACAAAATCCTGGACATTAACTGAATTTTTATAAATACCTGCCTTTATTCTCTACTATACTTAGAAATCACAGGGCTTTCAAATACAGTCAGAAAAACTTGCATCTATAGTCTCAAAGCAAAACTGCAACAGCCAATGTACAGCAGTCTTTGAGAAAGCTGAGTCCTATCCATCTATTTTTTTTCTCCTTACTTCATACACACCCTGCATCAGTCCTACAATTTAATGGGCTACTGATATATTTTCCATACACTTCTTCCTCATATTTCCCAGAAAAATATTTTGCACACCGGACAGAGATGCCACCCTGAGCAGCCTTGGCTCTGGGGCGTTTTTTCCCCCCACTAGCATATCTTAAGTCTGAAGGTGTAAGGCGTACTTGTAAAGTACCAGATGAGGGCTGCTCACCTCTGCAGCAAACCCCAGAGCACCACAACTCTGGAACTTCACTGGAAGCACAGCGGTGCACAAGAACACTGGGAAAGGTGAAAGCACAGTCACAGCACAGAAGATTGCACAGGAAGTGTGAGTAACCAGAGCGGGCAAGTTTAAACCTACATCTTACCAGTCTTCCCAGACACTCGGCCAAGAATACCATGAGCACCTTTGCATCTTAAGATAAACTTTTGCAATCATACACGTAGAGCAGTCTCTAAAGGCTTTAAAGCAGAAGCCTTCACATGTGGCCTAGGTTTAAATTCCAGATCTCAGAACTCTAGATCATCTCCTCCCCTTCATATCGTATTTCTGACCATGCATATGTGTGTGTCTCTGTATATCCAAATACACATAAAAAGTAATAGAGCAAAAGGAGCTGCTAGAGGACAATTTAATATGACTTTTCTCAGTTAGAATCTATTGATTTTGAAATAGTCTGCCAGGAACTCCTTCATAATTCTACTTGCACTTTGCTTAAAAGAAAAAAGAACAAAATAAACAAAAAAACCCACCCTACAATGTCTGAATAAACTAAAAAATCTAAAAGGCATATGTAGATACTATATGTTTTAAACTAACGCTAGAAAAAATTTATGTTTTGCAATTATGCCACAGCGTAAGAATAAAAACTAAGCTTTCACTAGATATTTTGAAATGCAGACAGTGTCATTGTTTCAGCAAATATTTCTGAAGTATCATAATTATTAAGAGTTATGGACACAGCATAAACATTCCTGCACTACTTCCTTTTAGGGTTGGCCCACTGTAATAAATATTTACAGTCTATCATGAACTGCTCAAATATTACCACTGAAAAAATAACCCAGGTTATTAAAGAAAAAAATAAATCCACAAGTTATTGCTTAAAGCCAAGGCATTGACACCAAATGGAAAATGTTGCTTGTTGCCTCATGAATATCTCTACCTGTCTCCAAAATCCCACAGGCATTTCAAATGTGCCACCTGGGAAAACAGCCGCCTTTCTTTTGCTGTCAGAGACCCCACGTCACTTGTCATGCTTGAACCTTGTCAGCTTTCATGGACACTGAAAGCCAGCTGCTCTAGCTGAAGGGAAGCTTCAGTCCACTGCAGTTGAATCTATCACAAAACAGAAGAGACTTGCATATTTGGCAGCATTCATTCCCTAAGAAGATCTTCCATTAAGCCCAATACATTTCTGAAACATGCTCTGATTGCTTGAATGACATTCAGACATTCCTGCTGGAGAACCTCACCCATGCATGTGAAGAGTCCATCAAACCCAACTGCCATCCCCACGTCACTTGAGTGAGAACCTGTACACAGTCCCAAACCAACTCATGCCCACTGCACTGATCAAGGAAGAGCAAGTTTAGGGTTGAGCTCAATCTAAAATTGACAGTACCTTATTCTGGGAGTTGCAATTAAAGCTCTCCCTGCCTTCTCACTAACCAGTATTATCCAAAGTTTGGGTCCACAATTTCTGGAACAGTAAAGTTCTCCCACTCCACACAAATCTTATGCTTTTGTCTCTAGTCTGTTTAATAGATGTTCCACTAGAAAATGCAGACAAACAGAAAAAAAATCACCTAGCTTTCCATGGACCTCTAAAACATTTCCCCAAGACTCAGATGAGCCCTGCGATCCCTTGTGGTTACTAAAACATATTGGTAAGTCTATTCCAAAGTCTCTAAAACTGGAATTTGATTAGGAAGGTTCTATTCTCTGAGGAAGAAAGAAAAAAACCGTTAGCTTGCATCTGCTGTGGGGCATGACTATACAAACCCGTGGCTCCCAAGGCAGTACACACGATCACAAGTAAGATGGCAAGATTAGAACTGAAATGGTGAACAGATATGTTCTTATCAAGGACAACACCATTTTCTGCTTCTTTAGGTTTCAACTGAGCAATTGTATATATAAAGAAAATAAAAAATTCCATCTACTCACCTGCAGAGAGATTGCCCTGCCAGAAAGCTTTTGTTCTCTAAGCAAGGCACAAAACATTTTTTCTGCTGCTGATATTGAACCCCACAAATTGAGGAAATACATTTATAGCTATGGGCTTCATGCATGGGGATACAGATCTGTGTCTAATGATTCACATTTACTTGGCCAACATTCAAATATTCTGCTTATTTAGGCTGATGAATTTGTGACCCCTTCCTCCCTCTAGGAAACCCACTCACACAGGTCAATTCATTGTGCTACTTTTTAAAAATAGACACTTAAAACAACTAAGCAGATAAGATGGGGTACAAATAGCATTGTATGCTCCATGTAAATGTTTACAGGAGGGTGTGAATCAAAAAACCAGATTGGCACTATCAACTGTGACTAAATAGTTTTCCTCTTTCTACACAGCAAGAAAAATCAAATTCTTCTCTGCAGCAACAGTCACAGTTTTTCTTTCTGCAAAACATATTCTTGGCCTGTCTGAAAATTAAACAATTGCCTGCATTGCTGGCAAAAGACATTACTATGAACTACAGGGCTTGTATCTGACAAGAATTATCTTCCTACTAAAAAAGCCAAAAGAGATGATGTGGCTGTAAGAACTCTGCCTTGGTTGGAAAAATTCAGCTGCTGCTTCCCTTCTGGTTGTAACTTCAGAGCCAACACCCAACTTTTCTCCTTCTAAGTGCTCTGACCCAAAAGACTGGCAATTTTTGCAGCTGCACGCAAACATTTATCCTCATGCACCTACAACAGCACAGTGCAGGGCCAGAATTTCTAAGTCCTATATATCCTCCACAGCATTGCTTATGCAGTGGCATCAATGAGAAATATCCTCCCTTTCCCTTTTGATCAGCAGGTCTCTTACTATGATAATCTACTGTCAGGCATTTGGACTACTAAAATGTTTCTCCAACTCAGTCCAACTGCCTGAAAAGACATGTCAAGCAATGTAACTATATCATTACACATTTTTGTGATATATCAAGTTTAGAGACATTTTTCAGACACAAAAATACTTTCACCAATGCTACATTGATCATTATACCCTTCAAAGAAAGAGACACACAGCCCTATTCAGACATATTACAAAGGTATAAAGCTGTATTTTTCTTAGCTGTGTGTTCTCACTTCTGTGCAAACTCCACTTCTGTGCAAAAAAAGTGAATTTTGAATTTCCTATGGCAGGCACCAAGGTCCACTGCAGCCCCATAGCACTGACCCTTCAGGTAACCTGACTCTACATCACCCACACAGATGATTTCTGGAAATCATCTAGAAATTAATCAACATAGAAGACAACTGGCTGCCCACTTCCACCTGCGCAGGAAGCACTGGCACTGATACACAGTTAACAGCCCTCCCCTCAGCTGATGAGGCCAAGCCAGAAAATGTCCAGTCCCTACTACAGAGGCACAGCAAAGCTCCTGGAAAGGACTGGAGCCGTCCCTTCAGAAGGAGCTGTTGCTGCATGGCTTTAGTAAAAAAAAAAAAAAAAAAAGCCTGAGTTCTTGACATTGACAAGCTATCTTACCACTTTCCTTTCTTCCATTATAAGACAGACTAGGTGAGAACACAAATTGCCTTAAATGCTTAGATCTACTTCCCGTCTGCAAGAGATAAAAGTACAGAGTGAACTGCTTTATTTCCTTTTCTGAATAACAGACAAGTCATCTATGGCAAGAGCACCTAATGAAAAGATTGTTTGATAGCACTGAACATACAAGAAAAATCACTGTCCATTTCTTTTAGAGGCACAGCAGTATGACTTCTGGGCATCCACATTTGTGACAGTTCTCAGAGAGTGATACAGGACTGCTTTCAGAAAGGTCTCCAACATGGATTTCTATTGAAATACCATCATCTCACCTCTCCTACTGCCCTGACAAAACATCACACACCACCACCTATAGGATACAGGACCGAGTCAAATATGCATCGTTTTCATGGGAAACCCCTAAATAATGGCCCTCTCTCTATGGCATGGTAAGCTATCTCCTATGGGGGCAGGAAGGATTTTGAAGAGGTGGTGAAAGCAAATCGTTCTTATCCAAATCCAGTTTGCAAAAGCTTCAGGTAGAGATTCATTTTAGGCTTCTGTTTAATGAGATACAGCAGCACTGACCAGGAACAGTTGTCTTGAGCATGACTATGATGTTGTAGCCATTTCTCACAGACCTGCATCTTGCTATCACATCTCACACCTTTCTCACCTCAAGATCAGACTGCTACAGTGCACTCAAGCGGTTACATTTTAAATCAATTAAAAAAATATAAAGTGGCATAGACCATTATGTCTCCAAACTTTCACCTCCCCCAATGGCAACTTGCAGCACTTTGGAAAAAATCTCTGTGGGATGAGAAGTGACAAGGGGGTTTCTAGTTTTGCACCTGAAGAATGGGGGTCTGACCTGTATAGTTCATTATACTATACAGTATATACTATACTTTGAGCCTTTATGGCTGAAAGAGTATCTTTTCTTGTCACATTGTAAATGTTGTAATTGGCATTGATTTTCAACATACATAAATAAAAGAGGACCTATTTGTGCAGCTTTCTGAAAGAAGTTCTGAAAAGACAAATTTTTGAATTTTGCATGAACTTGGGTATTCCGTGAGGCATTCAAACTTTCAATAATCTCCTTTTCCTAGTTGCTTGACTTAAATAGTTTTGTTTGTCTTTCAAGGCTGCTCCAGGCTGATGCTCATTAAATTCAGAAAGCAGCCAAGTAACTCCACCAGCCATATCACTGCTGCAGCAGACAGCCACTTTAGCACTTCCCACACTAGCTATGGGTGACTAAAAGTCCTCAGAGTAAAGTTAATTTTTAATTTTTTTTTTTTAACAAAATCAAAAAGGAGAGAACTCCAGAAAAATACTCAAGTTTCAAGTTGTCTACAGAAATTTCTGGAAATTGAGAGGTAACAGACTTTTCATTTTAAGATGGGATTCAATCATTTAAAACAAAAACACTCCAATAGCTTGAACCAAGAGGCTTCAAGTGTTCTCCAAGCACCTGGCACAGTTTAGCTACTGTGTTCAAATAACCAAGGGGTTTAGCACTAATTCTTTTCAGAAAATGCTACAGCTAATTGCAGCACAAAGCTTTAACTGCAGGCTTTTTGCACACAGATACCCTGTAGACTTTCAGAATCTTCTTCACCCATCCATCCAGTTAAAGAGAGAGCATGGGCTCAGGGAACAGCAACAGCCAATATTCCAGAGATTCATATCATTGTGAAGATCTGTGATGAGTAAACTGAACACCAATATTGGAAAATTCCTTTATGCTTTATCTAAAGCAGCTCTTAAAGATAGAACACAAGAAAATTAAAGAACTCTCCTGGGGCACTGGAGGGAAACTCTTCAGGCTTTTCTCATCTCCCTGGCACTGCTTGTGATACCTGCAAGGCCCTATCAAGTTAACAGATGAAGTGATACAACAACTTCCAGAGCCAGGATGCATACAAGCAAGGAACACACTCCATAAGCCATAGCTGTGTAAACAGGTGAACAAGACGGTTCCAATATTGCTACAAAATAAGAAGGTGAATCAAAGGGCAATACAAGAGGGGATCACCTCCAAGAAGCAGTGTAGGGAAGAGAAAATGTGCAGAACAGAAATGGAATGCTCAGCTAGCTAACAGTATGAATAAAGAGTGTGTCAGCATCAGAATTAGGTACAGCAGACAGTTCTATTATTTTTCAGACTGCAAGGCACAACTTTGGGGCACTGTAACATGAAGCACTTTCCATTCAGGCACACAGGTTCATTAGCTGACCCCCTCAGTGCATTTTTTTCCAATCTAGGAACGAGGAAAGCCGCTCACCCAGCAGCAGTCAGAAAGCTGGACAGGGCTAGGATGAGCAACAGCCAGACACATAACGCTCAGCAGGCTTCTGGAAGGGAGTGATTTTCCTCTCTCCAGCAAGGAAAGCAGGATGGGCGGCTTTCAGTTTCAGAAACCAATTAGGCAGAAACTGCTACCAAAGCAATAGAGAGGGCCCTACCCTAACTGGGTTGAGAAACACCAGGTGGTATTATCTCAATCGTTTTGCCAGTTTCAACAGCCCCACTCATTCCTTCTCGCTGAAGGCGCCCAGGGTGCCCTTTTCCAAGGCTCTTCCCACACACCTACCTGGACGCCACATAGCATTAAACTAAACTGTCACCTAGACACCAGTGCTACCTAAAAGGCAGTCACTTTTATGTAGTGGCTTGAGGAATAGTTACTAAAAGAGCAACACACTCACAGACTTTATTCCTTCGTTAACCACTTTTCAAGGGCCATCACGCTCTATGTGAACAATACACAGCAATATAGGCTGACCAAGCTATTGTGCTTTCAGGAGACTTCACAATACAGAAGAAACCCAGTGAATCTAAGAAGAAAAGAAAAACTTCAACAAACCCCAAGCTTGGCACCACTGAAACATTCTTCCACGAGTCCAAAATGAATTATTACAAGACTGTCCTTTAGATTTTGCAACCAAGAGTATGTGGTCAACATCAGAATTAGCTAAAGCAAATAGAACTGCCTTCCTCACCCTCCAAGTTGACAAATTCTGCATAACCAATTACAGACCCACGACACTCACACATGGAGCAAAAAACTCTTCATGGCAAGTGTTAGCCAAGACATTATTTACTGCAGACCATCAAGACACTTGGCTACAGTTACAATAAGTACTGCTGTCTGCAAGGATTTGGTGTTACTTGAAACACTTATATTTCCCAGAAGCTCAAAGAAGGAAAAAAAATCAATTCTACAGTCATTAGATGAAAATTCTCAAGCTGCAAACTTTGAGACTTCTATTTTTATACTGATATTTTTGGTCATGTGTTGCATGACTAACCTTTATATTTCAGGATTATTTTTGTCCCATTTGAGAAACAAGGTACATCTGTAAGCAGTGTAAGAGCAACTAGGTGAAGAACAAAAGAAAACTTCCAGTTCCTATCTCTTCTCATACCATAATGAGCAGGTTGATAGTATCAGCAAGTGGAAAACTGGAAGCTTAGCTCCCTCCTTTTGAGGGACAGGCTTAATGCAAGAAGTACACACGCTTTTTTTGTTGTTGTTCAGGGAAAGCCTACAAGCCCAGCAACACAGACCCGCACGAATAATTTCCTATTTGAGAACTATTTCAATGTAGAAATCCATATGGTTGAGTGATTTCACAACCACCAAAATACAGAGAAATAAAAATAGTCAGATTTCAGAAGACAGATGTATGGCTTGAAAGAGATACATGAAGGCCACAGGGTTCCTACTGCTGCAAAGACGTTAAAACCCTTGTAACTTCCCTGACAGAGCACTGAGAGCAGCACGCATGAGAAGTCATTTTTCCCAACAGCCAAAGGAGAAGCAGCTGTTAGTAATCCCCCATCCTTCCATTCAAGGCTTCATTCAGTTACCAACTTCTGAGAACAAAGTATCATAAATTCAATCCAACAAACTGCACAGCAAAGAGATGAAAAATCCTTGGTCACTCTTTCCTCCCCATATACCTTGGGAAGAAGTGCAACCCCAGTACGCTTCTAATTCTGCTCCTCCCAGGAAACACAAGGAACAATGAAGCCTCCTCCAGTATTTTATTAATCTTTTTCTCATCCCTTAGATCTATCCTTCCTAGGTAACTGTTGCAGCGCTCAGCCAGGAGAAGCAATAGCTGCAAGAGACATCAGAGCAAAAGTGACTTCATCATTTGATTTCACCCCTCCTTACAAATGAGAGCAAAAAGGCTGACATCAAACAAGTCAGGTTTTGCTTCCAAAAGACCCACACCAAGACAAAGGCACTAAAGATGTCCCAGACACTCAGAAGATACCAATCCATCAATTTTCACCTTCCTCACAAGGACTCTTTTGTCCCAGCTTTAACTCAAACTGGCTCAGAATGTAACTAAGTATCAGTCTATATATATAGATCAAAATGAACGAGCCGACCTAACTCTGTTCACCACACAAGCACTCCACACTGGCAATACACAGCTTGCTACATCATGTGATAAGATGTTACCAAGACTCTGCTAACCAGAAAAATATAATCTTTTTTGACACCCTGGAATTTTTCTCACTTAAAAAGCAAAGAAAAAAGTTAACTTCCCAGGCTGTCTTACATGGCTGGATTAGCTGAAAATAGAAACTGCACTTCCCACAGAATCCTTGAATGTGGTTCTCTTGCTTTGTTCTGACATTTTTTTCCAGACAGCAGAAGGACCAGGAGCACATGACTAGAGCGACTGGGGGGGTTATCACAAGTGCATGCGCTTTATGTTACGGCCTTTGTTTCTCCCTCAGTGTTATACACTTGGGATTGAATCATATTTGCAAACTTGTTAGTCTGCATCAGTTAGCACCCTCTTCACAGGCAAGCATCTGTCTAGTCTTTGACCTCAAATAAACGGGAAAGGAGCATCAATGACCTTTCAAGAATCAAGCTGTAGAGCCTGAATAAGACAAATTTAGTTGCTGAGTATGACAGGTTGAGGTTTCGCCTGGTTTAGACAGCCACCTGCAGAAATACTGATCAACAAGACCTGCTTTCCATTCCACAGGCACATAAAGTAAGCCAGTAAATTAAAATGGAGTCACCCACAGTTCTCCTCCGTACAGATCAATAATCCTTAATAAATTCTAATGCTGGACCTGATCAAACCTACGCTGTCATGCTGCTAATACGGGTTAACTGCACCCATGGTTTTTGGAGGGCTGCTGGCACACTCATCATGCAGATATAAGGTGCACTACAGCCCCTGAGCCAAATGCTCTCTTAAGGCTTCAACCCAGAGAAAGACATTTCGGTGCAAAAAAACTATCAAAATTTCTTATCTGTCAAAAAGCTCACAATCTCCCAGTGCTCTGGCATGATACAAGCCCCTGCGATGGATGCAGGCATGCACCCACAGAGCCATGGCAGGTGTGGCTTTACACGAATATCAAATAGATCAATCGAATGGGAATGCATATTGAGCATTCCGGTCCCACAAAAATGTCATCCTGCATTTCTGTAAGAAAAAAGAAAATATCTCTAAAAACTACACTGTTCATATGAATCTGGAAGAACGATTCAGTTCTTAATGTGAACATATTCAAATCAGGAGTAAAGAAATTCCATATGATAAGCACATAGCTGATCTATAGCAACTCAGAACTGGGCCTTTTTATATCAGTGCTGTACATTTGTTCAGGTTTAATTCATATTTTTAATTCACATAAACCAGCTAACCCCAACGGATAGAATACGAAGAATGGGCACACATTAAGCACGATTTCTGACATGTCTGTGCAGAATAAAGCACAGGCCTCATTCTTAAAAATATTCCTCTGATCAGAAAATTGGAAAAAGAATGCCAAGCTTGACATGTGAGCCCATGGAGTAGCTATTTCAAAATAAGCATTTTCTTATGCCTTCTTCTGAGCATTCTACCAGAGCCTGGAGGATATTAGAGACACCTTTTGTAAGCTCCCCTCCCCCTCCTTTTTTTTTTTTTTTTTTTTTAATGGGCTGGACTAAAAGGTGCTCACACCCGATCTACGGGTGCATGGAAAAACCTTCCATGCTCTCTCCCCGTAACAGCCAGGAGTGCTTAAAAAAAAAACCTCAAAAAAACACATAATGAACGTGAATGTCACGGTCGTATCTGTGTGCCCGCAATTAGTTTCCTCCTTTCAGTGGGAGGAGGGAGAAAATGAAAAGGAAATACAGGCTACGGAGCGCCCAATCCATTTCACAAAAGGGGGAAAAATGGTTTTTTAATGGGCCAGAAGCCGCTGGCAGCGACCAGGAGCTAAGGACGAGGACAAACCCACCGGGATTTTCCGTCCAGCAGGCCCCGAACGGAGCGGCGGCGTGCGCCTATTCAAGGTTAATGGGGGGGGGAAGGGGAGAGAAAGGAGCTGCCGAGGCCGGGGCTGGGGCCGGGCTCCCTTCGCCGCTCCCCGCCTGGGCGAAGGGCGGGGGCAGCCTCCCCGGCCCTCACCCCCCACCCGAGGGAGGCAGGATACTCACGGCTGACTTTCATGCTGCCGAAGGCCGAGGGCTGCTGCACCGGCTTGCAGCTCTCCGCGAAGGAGGTGGTCCTGGGCCGCCCGGACATGGTCTCTCCCGCTCTGTCCCAACGGCGATCACCTCTCTCCTCTTCCTGCCTTCGCCCTCCGCCTCGCCCCGGCGGGCCCGCCTGCCGCTCCCTCGCTCGCTCAGCTGCAGGAGACGGGTGGGACGCGCCACATGAAACGCCGGGACCCCCCTTCCCCCCCCGGGGAAGCCCCCTCCCCTCTCGGTCTCTGTCGCCCGGCGGCTGCTGCTGCTGCTGCTTCTTCTCCTGTTTCCTCCTGCTCCTCCTCACGCCGCCCGCTCCTCACACGACCATCCTTCCCGGCCGCGCCGGTGGGTCCGAGAGCCGCCTCCCCCCGGCGCCGCTCCCGAGCGAGGGGGGTTCGCTGGGCCTCGCTGCCCCCACCCCGGGCGCCAGTCACATGGGGCGGAGGCTCGCGGCCCGGCTCCTCCGATCCCGCCGCCGCCGCGTTTCTCTCCTTTTATTTGCTTTATCTCTTTTTTTTTCCTTTTCTTCTTTTTCTTCCTTCTCTTCCTTTCCCCCTCCCCGTTCCTCTCCCTCGCCCTCGCCTCTGAGGGAGGCGGCAGGCAACGGGACTATTTTTTCCCCCGGCGGAGGGATCTCGGGGCACCGCCGAGCGGAGGCGATGCGGCCCCGAGTCGCAATAGGATCCGGTGGTGG